>JAQFZG010000499.1:0-31987 GCA_034695465.1 Entomobrya nicoleti
CAATAAATAAATTTGCATGAGACGATCTTCTTCGAAAACTATCCTTTTCAGCTAAAAGTTACAAAATTTTGGGCTAATCTGGGTGCTTTTTTCTTTGCTGAACCAATTTTTACAGGTAACTTCACATGCAGTATAGACCAGTTTACTTGTGTGGAAGGTACACTGAAGAAGTGTTTGCCGCTGACGTGGGTATGCGATGGAATGCCGGACTGTGCCAATGACTCGGATGAGAAGGCTTGCAGTAAGAAATAAACTATTTTTTTTGTGTATAAATAAGCTATTTTCTTCATCTCCTTTATAGCTGTCAATCTATTTAATTTATTCGTATTTATGCTACACTTTCCAAAATAACTACTTGGTGTTTTAAAATTGGGTTAGCTTCATGATATGTTATTTTGATTTCAACGGGTGAAAAGTGGGTTGGTTGAATGTGTGTTGGGATTTAGTGAGACGGGGCCGCAAGCTTAAATTTGGGAACTGGGATGGGTGATCAAATCACTCTAAACTCTAAGCGAAGAAGCCTTCAGAGAAAAGCTGTGATAAATGATGATTAGCCAAGCAGAAATAATGGAGCACAAGTATCAACATTGGACCAAGAAACATAACATGTACTACAAAAGTACATGCTATTTTATGGCAATAATGTTCTTGGATATAGCTACTTGACTCGCTTATTTTGCTTCTCTCTCTGAAAACTCGAAGCCTCTCCAAAACTCAGCCAACAACAATAACAATATCAGACAAATAGTAGTAATAAGGGGAATAATAATAATCTGGGAAAATCCAAGTTGTACACTTGACTATATACACAAATAAGTGTATTGAAAGTGGATCTGTGTGTAGTGGAAGGGGTTCTTGTTAGCATACATATTTTGTAAAGATAGTGAAGGCGACAGCGAGTGGTGGCATAGCATAATGTTACATGTTCCTTTGTACAATTTTTGGTGTGAGTGTCGTAATAATAATAGAAGGGGCATTCTCTTGGGAATATCCATGAGATAGTAGGAGTGACTTTAGCAGGATAAAAAACAACTGCTTCGCTCTCTCAAATTGTACGATAGTGATATAGATGGAAGAGAATATGAGATCAAAACACATTTTGTTAAGAGTGGAGTGCACATGCAGTAAGCAGGCAAAAGTGAATTGGCAAAAGTTGTTTTGAATTTAGAATATAGATCATATATGTAGTAAGTAGATACCTTATTTAATATATGGATAAGGTAAGGTGTAGGGTTTTTTGAGTTTAGGGAAAATTTAGTGAAAGTGTCTGGGTGTGTGTGTGTGTTTGAGTCTGAGAAAGCGGTTTAAAGTTGAAACAATTCAGTTTTGCATGCTCTCCTGAGGCTCTCCTCAATGGCTTTCCTCCATGAGGATTTATTGCTTGGATTTGGCTGCCTGAAAACTCTCTTTGAGAGAAAAAGAAAAGGAGAGATGAACGTACTTACGTTACACATACACACATAAGTTTTAGTACTACTTCCTCTCTGCCACCACCACCGCCGCCACCAACAACTCAACTCAGGCCAAAATCCAGATTTTTCACATATGCTATCCTCATCCTCACCTACTCTCTTCTCGTCATGAATGAATATACATGCTTTCCTATAATATTATTATTACATATTTCTCTACTAGAAATAATATAGCAATAGAAAATGTTCTTTTCTCAACAAAACTTTCTCTTCTACTGCTTTTCTCTTTTGTTATAAATAAATGGCACCCTTTTCCCATTTCTATTTTAAACATATACGCACACATACTTTCGCGTAGCATATTTTTCTATATGTATTATGTTATGTTATTCACTTTACGAAAATTTCATGAGAAAGAGAACGAAAGGTTTAAGTAGAGAAAGTGAGATTGAGTCTATGTGTGTGTGTTTCTCTTTATTTTTTTCTTCTTTTACACAAGTTTCTTGTCTCTCCCACTTTACGCTCTTATTGGCGCTGTCCCTTTTCATTCTCACTTGAAAATCTCACTTGTTCTTCTTCTCAAATCGTTTTCTCCAAATCGTAGCAGTAGTCCAACAACTTTACCAAACAAGCCAAAAACATACTTTACCCATTTTGACTTAAATAATGAAATTATTATGACCATTGCTCATTCATTCACTCAGCCAGCCAACCAATCTAATACATACAACCTAAAGTAAAGTAGTACTTCACTTACTTCCATTTTACTAAGAAGTGTTCCTTTCGCGCTAACAAAGACTTTCATCCTTCTTCTTCTTCTTTACAACAATCCATTTGACATTATTTTACTTTATTTTAACTTTATTCCCGTCTATTTCCCTTTTCCACAAAATTCCATTCCAACTCCAACACTGCCATTTCGTAATAATAATATTTCCTCTATTACCACACCACTCCATCCACTCATTCAGCCCACAATGAGCAAAGTGCAATTTTATTCTTCTTGTAAAAGCATTATAAAAGGCACAATCAGTGGTAGGTAGATAAATATAGCGGCGGAGAAGGGACAGGATGATGACTCAACCAACTTCTTCGTTCATTCAAACCAAAGTGACACTATCTTCTTTAAACCTCAAGCAAAGTAGAGTGGTCCCACACTGTTATACTAAAATAAAATGAAATGAATAAAATAGGACGACAATGTTTTTGTTCTCTTTTTAAATTACGTAATCTGAACCCTTTACATGTTGGACGATAAGAAGGACAAATTCTAAAAGCTAGCCATCGCATTGCTAAAAGGCAAGACAAATATGCATACTCAACCAACTTTACTTTTTTTGTTCAGAAGCCCTTCACAAAACAACGGCATTATTATGTATTCCACATATACATACAATGCATGTACGGTCATAAAAAAAAGTTTCTATTAAGAGAGCAGCAATCCAGCTAACCAAGCACAAAAAAAGAGTTTTGAAAACGGACGGACAAGGGATACGAAATTTATCTTGCCAGGCAAAACGAGTGAAAAAGTTTGACGAAGCTCATTCCACTTGACTTTTTCGTTTGTGAAAGAAGGAAAATCAGAGTAAGTTTACTTATATACTATAACTTTTTAAGTCTCAAGTCCAAAAAAATAAGGAATATGGGGAAACGGGCAAAATAAATGAACAACTTCATCTATCTCCTTTTCCTCTCCTTTCCCCGCTTTCTTTTGTCTTTACCGACTCAACCTTTAAGAGAGTTGAAGAAAGGCTTTTGTGAGGATGTACGTACGTGTCCGTGTCCTTAAAACCGGAAGAGATTGGGATGCATTTAAAATGAGAAGGACTTGACTGACTGATAAGAAGAAATAATAGGGAGCTGGCTACAATTTCGAGACTATAAAGTTTTAGATAGGTAGATCGGGATTTTTTTATCGGATTCGTGAATCGTTTATGTATTCCCTCTTTTTGGTTGGTTTGGTTGTCTTTTGTCTTTCAAAAGCAAATAAAAGTCAAATGAAATTACTTCTCGTAAAAAAGTTTGATGGGAAAAGCGGGGAAAGCTAGGAAGAAGGGGCTCTTTTGCTACATACTTATCAACAGCAATATAGAAGATAGGAAAATAGTTCATGACGGACTACTATGATGGAAAAAAGATTTGTCAAGGAAAAAGAATAAGAGCGCATATAAAGTATTACAATTATGATTATTATTGCTAGCGACCTAAACCAAACAACGTAGTGCTCATCATCCTTGTTCCCGTTATTCTTCGATGCATGACAAAATGTCAGAGATGGAAAGGATGGCGAATGAGAAAGGAATAGAATGAATAAAAAATTGACTCCCGCTTTATGCCCATCTTACAAATTCGTATGTAAACTATGTGAAGTGAAGTAAACATACATATTATGCACATATATCTCTTATGTCTAATAGGAAAATGAACAAGAGTGAATTTTATTTTTCGTCATCGAGTTTCGTTATCTCTCCAGTTCTCTAGCCACCTATATTATTCCCGTTGTGGAAATGAGGGATGAGGAATGAGCACGGACAAAGTCATAAAATATGAGATTAATGTTGCATGAGAGATGGAGACAGCACAAAACTCTCTCTTGTGTGAGCCGAGTTGAACTAAACTGAAAAACGAACACATTCAAAGAGCAAAGCTTATGAAATAGAAGTACCAACTTTTATACCTATTTTTTCACAAGTAGCTCACATATTATGCACATGTAACAAGAAAGGGTTTCGGATTGTGGAGGTTGACAATGATGATGACACAAAATACTCCTTTTTGTATACCAGCTTTATTTAAAGAGTTGAGTGGTAGTGGGAGAGAAAAGAGTAGAGCTTGTCTTCGAATTTTTTTTCTGTCGTTTTCCCTCTCTCCGATTCTATAGCAAAAAATATTTTATTCAAGACCTTTTAAGAAGCATAACTGATGAAGAGCGGGGGGAAAGGGAAAAAAATGTTTGTAAAGTTAGTTGTTGGTAAAAAAAAATGAACCCTTTCTCTCATCACTTGTACACAAAACAGATACAC
The DNA here is from genome assembly GCA_034695465.1 of Entomobrya nicoleti. Classification (NCBI taxonomy): domain Eukaryota; kingdom Metazoa; phylum Arthropoda; class Collembola; order Entomobryomorpha; family Entomobryidae; genus Entomobrya; species Entomobrya nicoleti. The sequence goes on from JAQFZG010000499.1 coordinate 4,436, forward strand.
ATACATATTACTTACCTTGCATGTTTAATGCATGGGCTGGGATGTTGCTCCTGTCTTCTTTCCTACTTTTTTCCCTCGAAAAGTCAAACCAAAGTAAAAGCAACCTTTTCTGTCGTCATCATCATGTGTGGGTAGGGTTGTATGTGTGTGCAATAGTACTAAGTTTAAAAATAGGGTACATACAAAAGTTACGCAACGGAAAGTGTCGGCCTATTTAGACTTGTTTTCTCTTGCCCAATTTTTTTGTGGTTTGCTCAACACAACATTTGATCTCTCAAAAATACAGCACAAGAAAAAGGATTGAAGGTTGGGAAACAGTGGCCTTGTTGCCGTAATGTGTCTGGTTGAGAAGATTTTAAACATTAGAGAATTGTAATGAGAATTGTCAACGAGTCGCAATCATGACTTGGAGTCGCATACGTAATGTCCTTCATATGCTCGCTGGACAACCTTTTTTATGAAAAAAGTGAGCAAAAATGCTTCTTAATCCTTTTTGCACTTGACTTTGTGCAAAGGTTGATGATGGAAAAACATGAAATATGTTTACATTTTTATCTTACAATGGACAAAACTGGTTGAGAATGTTGAACTGTACAAAAATAAATTAAATGTGGAAGGTAAAGATGATATGAAAGGAAGAACAAAGCGTACATAAAAGAAAAAGCTAAATGTATAAAAAAAACTTTTGCTTGCTTAGATTTTATTATTATTTGTATACATATCTTTTCCCCTTTGTTGAGCATGTTGTTAGTCACGTTGAAAGTGCTTTACTTCTGCGTGGCTTTGCAACGTGCCGGGGAAATCACAGGGAGCTTGCTTTTTTCCATATGCCTGCATTGCTAGAGCTTGCTTTCTGTCCTTGAGAGAGCTTTTTGGTTGGATTTGGAGGAGCAAAGATTACAAAATATGTATGAAGAAAATGCGAAAAGCAAAAATGCAAAATGTGTATTGAAGTCAATGTAAAAAAATATCGTATAACAGAATGGTGTGGTATATATATGGTTTTGGATACAATATGTGTGCAAATGGAACTGCCCCACATTTCTCAATTTCATCAACTGTTCAAGGTTAAAACACAATATGTATTACAATATTATAAGCAGAGAGATTGGAAGGAAATGAAGACGACACACAAAGAACAAAATAAATGGAACGCCAACGCAAAAAAGTATAAGCAACGGAAACGGAAAAGGAAGGAATCAACGGGTGATTTCGCGAAAACAATTTCACATTGACATTTTACATAAAAGTTGACAATGAGAAGGGGATTCCGCCGACGTCGAAAATGACAAATCACATAATTTAATTTACGTCTTATCATTTCAATGACAATATATATTACATACATCCATACTACATTCCAAGAATACGATAAAAACAGACACACTTTGCTTTTATTTTATTAGTGCTAAGTGAAGTTTTATGTACAATTTATGTAAATGTGCCCTTAATAAAAGAGATGAATAAAAAAGTTTACTAAAAGGAGAACTTTTTATTTAACTTTTTTAAACGTGTAGATGCAACGTGTACGTCGGCAGAGTTCACATGTCGAAATGGCAAATGTATTGTAAAGCACTGGGTTTGTGATGGAAATAATGACTGCACGGATAACTCCGATGAGGAACACTGCCCACCGAGAAGTTGCACTCCTGGGAAGGATTTCATGTGTAAAAATGACTCCAGTTGTATTTTGGCAACATGGCGCTGTGATGGAGAGTATGACTGCGCGGATGGAAGTGATGAAAGAGGTTGCTCTTCCGATCACGCTAATGTAACTTCCCGTTGCGGCAAACAGGAATTCGAGTGTGGAGATCGACTAACCTGTATTCACAGCTCTTGGTAAGATATTTTACATTTATGCATGGATGATTATACTAGAAAAAAGTTATATGCACTTTCGCCAACTTTTCGCCTTGTGTCAGTATTGTGAAATATTTTATTTTCATAAAAAAGAAAAAAATGATTGATGGGATGACAAGTGCACACACATCACTTTCAATTCCGTTATTATATAGATAGATTGAATAAATAATAAGTTTGTGTTAGAATAATACATTATTCAATTCCAATAGGGTTTGTGATAATGATCAAGACTGTCCTGATGGTTCCGATGAAGATGAAGCGCATTGTCAGCACGTCAACTGCAGACCAGACCAGTTCCAATGTAGAAGTCTCGAGTGTATTCCAGGTCATTTGCAGTGTTCAGGCAGTCCAGAGTGTTCGGATGGGAGTGACGAGGAGAACTGCTGTAAGTATAAAAAACAAACTAACAAATATACCATCCATATTTATTATCTGAAAGTACCAGACCAGACACCAGAAGCGAACTTGCTTGTTCCCAATTTATTTTTTTCAATATTATTATCATGGCCGCGTATTACAAGACATGTACAAGATTTAACGCGTTCTTTTAAAGAAAAAAAACTACATGATGGTGGTGCATGGTAAATGATAATGTATTGGTGGCATTCTGGTGAAGAAAGCGAGAATAACTAGTATATATAGAATCCAGCCTTGAGCTTTTAGTGGAACATTTTTTTCTAGCAAGCGCAAATAGTAAAAAGAAGAGAAAGGGAGACCCCTTTTGTGTGTGTCGTTTTGGCAAGAGACCCTTTATCACTAAAGCCCATATCATGTGTCAAGCGGCAAGCAAGGAACAATGGCCGCGTAGCCTATCAATCATGACAAGGGACTCTCTTTCTGGCACGCTGAAGCACATTAGCACACCAGCAGCCGCTCATTTTCCCCACACCTCCCTTATCCAACAATCCAACCCTGCAGCAAACCAAACCAACTACCCTAACTAGTTTTCCAAGTCCTTTTCTCCACTGCTATCTCACACATTTTATCTAGTGGCCATTATGGTGGACAATGTAATATTTGTTGGTTACTACATACAAGCCGTTATAACAGCAAAGGAGTTCATTCTCGTTTTTCTCATTCCATTCTCTCTTCTTCTTGCTGGATTTATGATGCACACTTCGTATCGTGTGAACTTCACAATGTCTTGTCGCTTCTCTCCATCTACTTCTATTACCACCAGCACCATCATCGCTAACCACCACAGTTATTACTATTATGAGTATTATTGCCATTAGCAAGTTTAACTGTGTGTATACATCTTTAAAAGGAAGTACCAGATTCCTTTTTTCTTCTTCACATTTTTTACTAAGCGTATTTCTTTCTTTTTTTGTGTGCGTAGCTCTTTACGGCCCCGGAGGAGCACTTGGGAACGGCACGAGAATTATCGGCTCGGGGTGTAACCATAAGACAGAGTTTGACTGCGGCTCCTCCTGTATTCCCCTTGACAAGGTTTGCGACCAGAAAAATGACTGCGGTAACTGGGCGGATGAGCCAAAGGACAAATGTGGCGTCAACGAGTGTGCTGTGGGGAATGGCGGATGTGCTGAGATCTGCGTTGATACTGCTGCCAGCTTCTACTGTGAATGCAAGCAGGGCTTCAAACTTGTCGGAAATTACTCCTGTGAAGGTACGTGTAAACACAACACAAAAAGGAGAAAACATAATAATCATAGTAATATTTCGAAATGCTTAATTTCACAATGTAATATCGCACAATACTATGTAAGTTATGTAGAGGAACTTTACCCATCTTTGCAAGTTGTGGCAATGTAGCAATATTATCATCTTCATGATCTTCATCTTGTTCACCAGTAACAAAGTAAAGAAAGAAAAAGAAATGAAACAAGAAAAAATCCGTCCATCCGTTCATTTCTTTTGTATTTTTTTTGTTCTCAATGTACCACCACCTATTCTTGTATTGTAGGCACATACAATTCGAGCAGAAATTTTTGTAAGCGTGTACGTCTTTTTTACTCTTAATGGCCCTCTGACCTACTTTTTTGCAGCATCATCATCGTCCTCGTCAACATCCTTCTCATAGATTCCACTTCTTTTCCTTTTTTCAACTTAATACGCGACGACACAGTTTAACTCGAGGAGAATTTATACTTTTTCTGTAGTGTGGTTTACTTGTAGTTTTACACAAAAAGCAATAGTTGATAGTTCAGTGGAGTAGTAGAGCACCTTTTTTCTTTCTTAAAGAGTTCCAAAAAGTGAAACTATTATCTTTGTGCCAAGCCAAGAGAAAAGAAGTAAAGTTGTTCTAGTGAATAGAGTGGTTGGTTTGGTTGATGGTGAAGTAATCCATCCGTGGTGATATTTTTTAAAAAGTAGAAAGCTATATGCCCTATTACCATTATTATTACCAGCTAAACGTGTTCTTCTCTGTTGTACCTCGTTCACTACTACTTTGCTTTTACAATCCAATGAGGATGATAACGATGATGTTGATGGCAATGCCGTGATGATGTTCCATCTTTTTTGCCAAAAAAAATCCACCAAAGAGGCTCAGGAGGGAGACGCAAAGCTGATTCATGGCTTGGGTCTCGCTCAGTCTCCTCAATCCTCATTTAATATAGAAGAGAAAAAAGGATGAGAGGAAAAGAGGTAGATAGTTAGTCAGAATAATATACAGGTACACATTACACAAGATATATATTCTTTTGCTCTTTCGTCTTCTTAAACTTTATCATCATCATCATCATCTTTGTAAGATCGTCTCGTAGTAGTCATCATTATTATTATCTTGTTCCAGGAACAGCTTTATTAGTACACACCGTCCGTTCTCTTGTCGTCGTACATGCTGTGATACTCATGACGATGAGGATAAAGTCAGTGTATACAAAGTCAAGCTTATTGCAAAGCAATGTGATTGCGAAAAGAAAAGTACTAAACTAGACTACTGCATCCCATTTTATATTTCGATGTGTATAAGTGCATACACAACATGTATAATATACCTTGTGTTGTTTATAGAAGCCCAAGTACACTTTCTGCATGAACAAATAACTTGGTTGAAATTGGGAGAAAGTCTTGTGTAGTATCACCGGCTCGTTATACAGTTAGAAAATGTATTATTATTAGAGAAAAGAACTAATGTTATATATACTATTTATATGGCTGTGTATGGTTAGTAGGCCATTTTAGATTGGAAGAAGACGAAATGGGGAAAAGAATAAAGGGAGTCACTTTGGGGAACGGGAAGCATAGATCAATTTAGGAAGCTAGGAATGGCCTTCGTCGTGTGTTATTTCTTTGCTCTTTATAGCGAATGGTGATGACGACGACGCGAACGCGACGTTGGTGGAAGTGGAAGTAGAGGAATAAAGAGTAAAGGAACAAGAAGTAAAGTCTGTGGTTGAGTTTCTCTGTAAGTTTTTGAAGGTATTTTGGTATTGGAAATTGGAACAGAGGAAAGGAAGCACATCCTCTTATTTTACTTTCTTGGAAAAAGGGAAGAAAAGCCGATGATGTTCAAAATGTTCAGAAAAGTTGATGACGATGATGATGGAAAAATAATCGAAGATTGTGTGTAGTTTGTATATAGTGTAGTGGTTGGTAGAATTTTGAACTAGTTTGGTTTGGTTTGGTTTTGCTTCCCTCCTCCTCAGCAGCTTAAAGGTTTAAAGGTTGTGTTCATGCTCTATAAACATATTTGAAATGATGACGACAGTAAACTGTAATAATCCGGGAGGATTTATCCCTTCAAATTTATTTTTTCTTTCAATGCAATGCTTTCTCATTTCTCTTTTTTACCAACAACACAAACAAAAATGGACCGCAATTTTTTTAAATCAAGAAGGAAAATAGAGCGAGCATAACATCTGCAACCACGCAGCGCACATTGAAAAAATAGTAATAAGAAAAACAAGCCAAATTACACGATTTTCTTCTTTGAAGGAAAACCATTGTTCATAAATAACCGCATTTAACGTTAAAAAATAGAATGCTATTCTCTTTCTTGGTCGTATTTTGAATTAGCATACTTTCACACAAACTGATATTGCTATATCGCCACTGGGTATATTATAACAATTTATGAGAGGGCCCAGAAATCATGAATTACCAACAATTTGTAAGCAATGAACGAACAACAACGCAATGAAAAAACTAGGCTAGTATTGCCTATCTTTTTATTCCAAAATGCAGCAGTAAACGTAAATAACACTGATAGATCGATGAGCCCTGGTATGATAAAAATGTTGAAAATGTTGGCTGCAAAATGTGATGGTAGTGATCATGATGATGACAAAGAGTGAGCAGCAGCAGTAGCGAAAGTACTGAAAGTATTGATGCTATGCTGCAGCATGTTAGTCAAGTTTGTGTTCAATCATTCTTCTGCTAACTTTCTCCTTCCATTTTCCCTTTTTGGAATGAAAGTAGGGAGAAAATTGTGCCGCTGTTGTGAAGAAAGATGATGGGAATAACTTTTTGTCAGACTGAAAAAAAACAGAGAAGCAATCTAATAATCATAACAATAAAGTTGAAAACAAAAAAAAAGTTTTTTTGGGGAATTGGTTTGTTGGATTGAATTGGGAAAAATGTGTTTTCTCGGAAATGTCTATGCGGTTTACGTGCTACCATTAAGGTACACTTTGTACGTAGGTACGTTAGGTGGGTTATATTGTGTAAGAGACTCAATTGTGGTTTTTTTTATCTCTTATTGTCTTTTCTACTATAATGCTTATTTGCTGTTTTCTTGATGTTATTTTTGGTTGATTAGACATTGATGAATGCGAAATTCCTGGGACGTGCTCACAAATGTGTACCAATGAAAAGGGGTCGTTCAAGTGTGAGTGTTTGGAAGGCTACCTGAGGGATCCCAAAGATCACACTAGATGTAAAGCTGTGGAAGGTCACGCCTCTCTTTTGTTCGCGCTCCGTCATGACATCAGAAAGATCTCGCTGGATCATCTCAAGGTACTACATAGACAGGTTTGCTTAAAAACACGTCTTCACTTTCTATCATAAATCTCAAGCTGAGAGAATTTGTTTCAATGATTATAGCTTTATCTTGTTTAGTTCGATTGTATGTAAAGTAATGTGTAGAAAAGGAAACTGGAAGAATCGTCAGATTTATTTCGCCTTTGTTGTAGCTTGCAAGACAATAGGTCATAGCAAGATTTTCTGCTTGGAGGAACAAGAATCTCATTTGATGTGTGAGTAATCAAGGGAGAAAAGCAAGTAATGATTGTGTGGTTTTTTGTTTGTTCCTTTTCCTGCGCCGCCTCCGTCCATTAGATGACCCAGATTGTGGAAAGTACCAGAAGTGCATGTGCCCTTGACTATATGTTCAGGACTGGAATGATCTTCTGGAGTGATGGCCACGATGGAAAAATCTACAAGTGAGTAAAAAACAAAATAATGTAGTAGCGTAGCAGTAAATAACGTGGCTATATTAAATTACATCCGTATAGTTATTAGTTGTTGTGTTATGTGTATTCATTTGGGTGAAATCATTGGAAAAAAATAAAAGGAAAGCTTTTGTATAGTGGTTGTAACAGGCACTTTGATGAATTAGAAAAACGTCTGGGTGAAAGTTAACGGTAATGATGATGATAGTGATCATGGTGGTGTGGTCTGGTGCAATACGTTGGGTGAAACGATAGTGATGAGATTGCTTTTTGATTTCCCAGAGCTCCTATAGATGAAGGGAACGCCAAAAACGTGGTCATTGAGGACGGATTGAGCAATTCAGATGGGCTGGCAATTGACTGGATCTACAATCACATTTACTGGACAGACTCCGGCCGAAAAGTGATTGCCGTTGCGGAGTTAGATGGGAAAATGAGAAAAACGCTCATTAAGGACGATCTCGTTGAGCCACGCTCCATTGCAGTCAATCCTATTGACGGGTAAGAGATTAAATAAACTAACTCTCTCTTTTGTTGTGGTTCGAGTGTAGAGTTTAAATAGTAAATAGAAAATAAAATAATTGGTATGTATCTCATTATTTTTTGGTTTACAGATGGATGTACTGGACAGACTGGGGAGTGACCCCTGGTCGCATTGAGCGAGCAGGAATGGATGGCTCCCATCGTGAAATTCTGGTGAACACCAATCTCAAGTGGCCCAATGGTCTTACCCTGGATATGGTCCAAAGACGTATTTACTGGGTGGACGCTAAGCTTAACTCGATCTCCTCATGTAACTTCGATGGTAGTAGCCGACGACTAATTCTCCAGTCGGCAACTACTCTCGCTCATCCATTCTCAATTACCACCTTTGAGGACTACGTATACTGGACTGACTGGACCAATGAGACTATCTTCAAAGCTAATAAATTCACGGGCAAGGAGGTCACTCCACTTCTACCCCCAAACACGGTATGTATGCAAATGTAATAAAGAAACATCCGCTACGAATTTTAAAGGGAACAAAGAACAACTCAATTCCTTTTATAAAACTAGTATTTTGCTGGCTGCTATTCTACGTTTTTGCATAATCGGCTCAGTTGCTTTCCCATTTCAATGCAAATTACAAAAAGAAAGGGAACACGAGATAATAGGGAAAGAGAGAGTTGGGATTGGGATAAAAAAAGAGAACGAAAAGGAATGGTTACGACCTCATTCCATCAAATTGCGCATATTTCGTTTACTTACATTACATCTTTCCATTGCAGTTTGTTCGCCTTTTTTCTGCTGGAATTGATTAAGTAGAAAACCAAATTTTTCTGTGTTTTTTTCATGAAGTATGTAGTTTCTCTATTTAAGAATGAGTCAGTGTTGCACATTTTTCATTTACCTTACCTTCGTATTCTTTTGGATGGCAGGTGAAACATGTGATGTCAGTGCACGTGTACCACGCGTATAGACAACCAGATGGGGAAAACCACTGCACTCCATTAAACGGACGCTGCTCACACCTGTGTCTACCCGCGCCACGAATCAACGATCGATCCCCTCTCATAGCTTGTGCTTGTCCGGATGGGTCCATGCTCACAGAAGACGGTCAAAATTGTGCACCAGATCCTGGTAAGAACCTTGTTTGATCTTGCCTTCTACATTTTTAAATCCTCTATTCTTTTCTTCTTGTACATAATATGTGATGAAGAAAAGAGCTCAAGGGCATCATTAATATTTAGTCCACATACTGACCAACCAGCTGCATGGTTTGAAAATACGTGTGAGCAAGCAATGCATCGCGTTGCAAAATTAACCAAAATGGGAAATTAAACTTTAAAATAATGCATTATTTTGTTTGATTGTGTCTGTCCAATTTGCTTTTCTGGGGCTTGCCTTACCGAAAATCACAAAAAATTCGTGCATGAAAATAGACACTATTGAGGCAAACGATGCGGCACGCATCTCTACTGAACTGAGTAGCGGGGATGCGCCACCAAAGAATGCCACTTGGGGAAGGGCTTACCGACCTCCAGAGTCTCCTTCAAGGTCTTATGACGAACTGGAGGCAAATCGACCACCAGCCGAGCTCTCTAATGAAGTACAAAGAATTATTCCAGCAGAGTCAGGTTGGTATATGAGAAGATGAACACAAGCCAGTTGTTAGCAGTTTCATGTTAACCTTGGCTTAGATTTTTTCGACATAATTTTCTTCTATAAATAATTGCTAAAATTGGGGTATTTTGGGGAATATCTAACAATATTGTATGAACAGCCATTAGTAGCTATAATTGGGGCTTAGTACATTTCTAGGAAAATGAGAAGCGCAGAAATAATTGCATTTTCTCTACTGGTTTGTGTTTTCTTTAGGATATAATAAGCAACACGAGAATGAAAACTACGCACGTAGTGGTATTAGCGGGCCAGATGCGGGCACAGTCGCTGGTATTGTGATTGGCACTCTGACAGCACTTCTAGTCCTCGTTATCCTTGTAAGTTACGTCACAAAATCTCTGGTGGTGATGATGTTGATATGTAATCATTATGGTGTTGTTGTGTAGTGATTTCTCTCACATTGTCTAAAATGGGTCGTTTGTTTTGTTGCTTTTCGTGTTAATTTTAGGTGGTGCTGGTGTTGTACCGTCAGTTTTTCGTGAAGAACGGGGACAGTATGAATTTCGACAATCCGGTCTACCGGAAGACGACAACAGAAGACCACCACGCGGTCTCGATAGAAAAGACGCGTGGCTATCACAAGACTTACCCAGCAACGATATCAGAAGAGGTGAGTCCTGGTGCTCCATCACCACCAAACAACTCAACCAGTAACAACAATGCACAGTCCTACCCCCTCAGCTCGGCCATCATTTTCCACGGAACTCTTTCCAAATTGGCCAAGGCACATCAACGCCAATATCCGCACTTTTAGAGTCACCCAATGAACACAATAAAATAACTTCTTTTATTAAATTCACACACATAAAAAATTGCTACTATCAGAAAATAGTAGGAAGGAAGGCTAAACTGTACCTCTTTTTTAAAAGGAAGGAGGCGATCACAAATATAAAACATGCATGATCACACACGTCACAACACTGACATAGCCAGTGAAGCACATATTTTTTTCACATCACCGAATCTTTTAACTATCACTTTTGCCAACACAATCATCTCACATATATATTACTGAAGCAAACATATAATCAAACAATAAAACCCGACAACATTTCTGACGGTTTTCCAAACACAAAATTGATTTTGTGGTGACAAAAGAATGAAATAGGAAAAATGGTGACAATGATGACGAGATGATGAATTTGAAAAACATGGAATATGTGAACCTCGAATCTGTCCAAAATTTCATTACTACTAAACTATAAAGTATACTTTATGTATATCGACTATTTCGACTAACAGCAAACTTTTCTTTACATAATTCAGACCTAGAGGTGAAGTAGCCTTTATGATTAACTTTATGCACATATTCATACATAACAAGAGAAACGTGTCACAGAAGAAATATATATATTATTAAATTGGCTCTGCATTGGAGGTTTAAGTGATTTAATTTCCAGTCATAAATATATTTATGTAGATATCTCATCATTATATCTTACGAACTTTCACTTTTAGAGAAATATGTACTACCCATATTACGTTACTTTGCTAGAAATGTTTACTGGCTTTTAAAGTATAAGTGTACATACATAACAACAGAGCTAATAACAGAGAAAGTATACTACATAAATTAAATTAAGAAAAGTACATAACTGGATTAAAACTGTCAACTATTTCGAATTAATAATATAATCGTTATTATCTCTCCGACCTAAAACTATTAAAAAACTAGATAATAAAAAAGCTCCAGCTGGAAATCGCAAGTAAATTCGGTTAATCTACGGGTAAAAACGTTAGATGCCAAAAAATTAATGATATTATATTCTACTTGTAAACTTGGTTAGATGAATGTGGTCAGAAAACTGGAGAATTGTACATAATACTATGTAGGGAATATTTTTTATTTAAAACATGAAAACTATATGGATACCTTCAAGCTATATAGGTTTACAAGAAGTTAGTTAGTATGTAATGATATGGGTTTTCTAAGACTATACTGTATAAAATGCAACCAATTATTGAGGACATCATTCAAACTCGCAACAGTATTAGCTGCACAGTTAACATAAGTTTTGGAAATTATAACGAAATAACTATTCTGATAAAAAAATGATAGCATCGAGAATTTTCCATTATTAGAGGCGCACGAAAAACTACATCAAAAACTCTGCTAAAGAGAGAGTGAGGATATTAGTTTACTTTGATGTATTTTATTCCATTGATTTTCCAATTTATTACAAAAGGTATTCATAAATAGTTTGTTGCTGTATCATATCATCGCAAAACTAGTTTGATCAAACTATAAAAAAAGAAAAACAAAGTGGATGATGATGATGACGGGAAAATGTGAAAGGCTCATTTTCTTTTTTCTCTGCCAATTTTCTGCACACTCGATTGCAGTGTATAAGGCTATTTTCGTTTTTTCCTGTCTATTTTTGCAAGATATTTACTATAAAGTTTTTTCTGAGGATGTTTGCGAAAAAAACTGAAATGGAAATACTTACAAGGCAAAAAGAATGATGATGATCATGATTTGCGGATGCTTCCAAGAAAAGAAGTAACGGTTCGTTAAGAATGAAAATGAATTCTCGTGAGAAGTAAAGTAGATGATGTTACTACTGAACTGACTACGCTGATGATGATTATCTAGTCAGTGAAGTGTAGTAGTGCGAAAGAAAAGGCATCAAGAACATTGCCATCAGCATCATCGTTGCCAGTGCTCTGATTCTCTTCTTCGTTACTGATGATGATGAAATTCATGGAAAGGGAGTTAACAGAAGAAGAAGTAGATTGTGTAGTGAACATGACGGGCAAACTTGTATAACAAGGAAAAATATTTGTTTTGTAGTTGTTGTTGTTTATGTGTGAGTGACGATGGATGATGATGTTGTTACTGCAGATGTTGTTCAGGGAGCTGAATAATGTATTATAGAAATGATGATGTGATGAGGAGAAAAGGGGTAGGGGAAAAAATCTTTCTTTTTTTGGGTGTCGTCGCTGTCAGTAGTCCGATGACATGCATGACATGACAAAAATAGTCAGTCAGGCAAAGGGAAAGAGATACACAATACATGAATGTTTGATAGGTTTCTTTCAAAAATGTTAAATAAATCAATAGGGAAAAATATGGCCAACAACTGTTCAGAAAAGAAAGTTTCAAAACATAATGGCTTTTGCCAATAGAAACTGACAAACCTTCAAAAAAAATTAAATCATGGTTTACTTTTTATCCCATTTTCTACCCAAACTACAAAATACTCTTGTTATCTATTCATTTCCCTCCGAATGTACATGTCTACTCGCTCACTCAAACGATTATCATCATTACTCTCGACAGAACTTTGGATATTTCGATTCTTCATTGGTAAGTTTGTTCTTGTTTGTGGAGAATCAATGTTTTTGGTAGTAACTCAGTTTTTCTGTTCGGTTCATTCGGTGCATGAATTTATTAATTTTCAATTTGTATACAAATTTTAGATTCTCTTCTGGTAAATAGTCATTCATTATCGTTTCATGTGTTATAATGATTGAATTTTTATAATAAGTATAAAGTGACATGACTATGACCATATTTTACTTTTTACGTTTGTTGACATTATGACGCTTTGAGTGACGATGACACACCTTTTGAACGTCATGCCGTTTTTGGGTTCGTTGAGTTCACGCTATATTAGGAAATTGTTTATAGAAATTATCATATAATTTGTATTGATTTTTATTGTGCCGCCACCCATTTCGTTCATTACTATATAATTTTTGCCGATAATTTGCATGTCACCTCACAAACCAAAATCCAATTTCATTTTTACATTATTGCTATATTATGTTGTAGCATCATTATTTTTTCGCATTAAATGCAAATTATTATGTTGTAACAATGATTATGTCTCTGCTGAAATTGAAATGCTAATGTGGTTTTTTTATTTTGTTGTTTTTTACAGGCGCAGGAACCGCTGACAAATAATGTAGGCGTAAACGAATATGTCTAGGTGCAAACAAATTGTATAGATTAAGTAGGTACTTTTCGGTAAATAAGTTAAATTCTAAGTAGGTTATGTTTGTATGTTGATTGCTGAGTAAAAGATGTAATAATCGCTGTAATTGTAATTATGTATGGAATATTGAGATAAACATGTATAGTTAAAAATATCATTTTTCCAATGAAAGAAATTTAAGTAGGGTAACGTATGGAAGATTGTAATAATAAAATATGGAGCTCCCATTTTTGTATAAGCTTTAATAATAAATAAAACGCGCTATTTCTTGTCATTATTATTGTAGTACTGGAGTGGAAACGATATGTTGTGTACTGTTAAAAAAAGAGATGAAAAGGAAAATATTTTTCTTGAGTTGAAAAACACTGCTGGAAAGTATGTTGAGCTCATTGAAGAATACCGAAAACCTCAAACGAACGTGTAATACTGTCTACTTAAGAATATATGCAAACACTGAATAACATAAAACAGACTTAAGTATGTTATAACGACTTAAGTAAGTATTAGAATATATAAGCTCTGCTATAAAAAATGAAAATGTGGCTGGATAAAAAGAAATATTATGGAAAAGGGAATACGTAATGAATGGAGAATCTCGTTTGGTAGTTTGTTCTCTCGATTTTGCTAGGGAGCGATGATGCGATGAAAGAACAGGAATGAAGCTGACGTGACGACGAGTATATAGCGAAAGTATACCATGAGGAGATTTTGTAGGAAATCTACTTAATTGATATTTTAAGTGAATCTCGCCGTTTTTTAAATATAATACATAAATAGTATCATAATTACATCCACTATTGATACGAAAAACTTTCCCTGTTTTTGCTTATTGGCTATATGTATAAAAAAATATTCCAAAATATTTTGTGTCATTTTGAGATACATGTATAATATACATGGTAAGTAGGTGTATCAAATTTTTCTAAACTATTTAACTGGTATGAGTATGAATTATTGTATAAAAAACTGAATTAAGATGAGAAACTCCAAATTTTGCAAAAAATAGTTTGGAACATGAATGTACGGAAATCAGAAATGTACATAAATTTATAAATATTACAAAGAAATATTGTTATTTGTATTAGCTATGCATCTGATAATTAATCATTGATATGGTGTATTGTGAACAACTAGAAATATTGGACAAGTGTGATCAATGTCTTAAAAATTGTATTATTGCACGCCACAGTTTCTGACTTTATGTCTGTATATATTGTACAGGGAAAAATCATTGCAACAGGTTACCTATTCATAAATTCATATTTCTACTAAACAAAAGTTATGTTTGAAACGATGATAACGATTCAATATCAATGGAGTCGCTAAGATAAGGAATTAGCGAGGAATGATGTCGAAAGTTTGGATTGGTGAAAATTATTTGGAAAGATTAAATTTTCATGGAGCGATTAATATGATAGGTGACTGGTTATGATTACTTGTACTTCAGTTGTCAGTTACTAGAAAACTGATTACTTGCGTTTTGCATTTATACAAAGCTTCCTCTGTTCTTTTATGAAATTATTTATAGTTAATGATTTATGTAAGTATTTTTAGTGATAAACATTTTGTACCTTGTTCTTGTTAAAAATTTATATGATTATTTGTAAGATGATTATGATGTATCGTACGCAATTTTGTCGTTTCAGTTGCAATAAGTTGTATAGTTGTATAACAGCTTTGTTGAATCAAAATAGTTCCTATTAGTTTTTATTACCACTTTAGGATATTACATAGTATTTAGTAATTTATAATATCGTTAATTGTAGATTCAGTTAAATTGTGATATTTAGGCCTGTATGTTTTTGATTGGCTTTAATAGCAACGTGTACATTGCATTTTTTTGAAACGTTTGAAATTATGGTCTGATAGCAGATCCATCGTTCGTATATAACAGTCATCTTAATAGCCGCTTCTTTGTTGAAAATGATATTAAGTTGTAATTAATTAGATGGAATGTTAACATTTATAATGTTTTAATTTAATTTATTAAGCATTGATCATACAAATACATTAACAACTACAGTGTATGGATATTTTTGCATGTGATATTATTTTACAATTTATTCTCCTTTAATTACTGTCAGTAAAGAGGAGTCTAAAACCAAAAGAGTTTAATTTGTTATATTGTTGCTGTAGTTATAATTATTACTATAAGGATTCATTTAGTTGAATAAAATGAAAAATTGACATTTTTACTTCGATTTTTATGTTGAGCATTGCTTTTATTTTGGAATATTCTAACCTAAACATAAACCCATGAACGAATTCCAATGAGAGCCATGCATTTAATCTAAACCCATTCAACAATTATCGGAAATGTGAGTGATAAGATCAGGTGTACTGGAGAAAATTTAAGCTGGAAAATGTACTCCATAAAACGCATAGGCATAATACTAAATACACAAGTAATTAATTTAAATTAACTACAAGAAACATAAACTATTGCTACCCGGTAATGATGTATGCATATTATATACACAAGAAAAACATAACGACATCCATAAATATGTAAGCATAAACTAGGAGAAAAGAATCTAAGAAAAATGAAAACTGAAAATATTTGCCAAATGAAAAAAGAATTTCTATTGTTATAATTATCTATGATTATTATACTGTCAAAAACACACTCGTCGTATATTATTAATATAATTGCGTATGATATTATATTATTATATATATTATATATAGATACATAATAAAAATGAAAGTGGTATAAAATTTTGAAATCGATAATGTCTCAATTTTGCTGTTGCTTTTTATTCTTCATACAAAATTCCAGAGGCATATTTTTTACAATTAATTCTGTTCTCACGGCGACGGCGTTTATTTTGTCTATCTTTTAATTTTTCCTGGCAAAAGAAAGGGAGAGTTCAAGCCTTGAAGGTCCTCTTTGTGGTAAGTACGCACTCAATGAAAACACTTTTCCTTCTTATCAGCTTACAAAATGACCAAGGGTTAATTTTTTCATTAATCTTGAGATATAAAAAAGCGATTAAGATATGTACATTAAAGTAGCAGCTATAAAAAAAGTGAATTCTTCTTTATACATACATACCTTGTATATATCCCAACATTTTATTTAATCGACTATGAAAATGGGGCTGTACTTTAGTGGCGTTAGTCATAAGAGCTGATTTTTTCAATGAATATTCATTAGAATAAGTTCCTACAATCAGGTAAAGTATTTATGCATGCCCCCCTAATCAACTATAACGTAGGAATTTATATTATGCACCTTTATCTCAATAAATGCGAACAATGTTCTTCACAAAATATCATCATCATAAATAAATGACTTTTGATTACGAAAGGGGTACTTTGAACAATAATTTTTCACTCTACATATATGGAGCTCAGTTTTACTCTTTTTTTTACATATCTCTACAATTTATTTGCAACACTAAACATATTAAACCAAGTAAGGTTTGATACTGCACTAGTGAGTGAGGTACGGCTTTGGCGTATAAATAGCAATTATTAGTAAATCAACATTTATACATAAAAGTTACATTAAAACACTGCATAGTCAACAGTGAATATGGCTAGTTTATTTCTCACGCAGGCAGACCCTTGCAATATTTATAGCTTTAAAATTGAATTCTAGGTAGGTATACTAAAGGAATGTACATACTACATGTATGGGACAATGATGTATGTGCATCCCCCCATCCATCCTAGCAAACAAAGCCGAGCTGCTTTCAACAAAGTAGCAGCACCAAGCGTAAGCGTCCGAAGCTCTCTGCATTCATTCAAGGGACTCATTGTTGTAGCAGCGTCTGTAGCGTCGACACTAACGCATGCACGCATGTAGTCACTCAATTTTTTGTATGAAAAGGCTTGTACAACTAGCCATACAACATTTCTGGATTTCCTTCCTTTGGCATGGCTTTCTCCAGGATTCCCTAATCCTCCATACAACCTAATCAGTGATAAGAATACACAAAAAGTTATACATCAGCTTAGTTTGTAGAAAGTGACGGTGATTTGTAGGAGAAGGGAAATACATCATTTCCGATTTCCGGTTAGTGAGAGAATGAGGATGATGGCATATAAAAAGGAGTAATACATAGTATTCCATTGTTGCCTTTTTAATTATTAATGAGTGGCTTTGTGGTCAGTGGTAGTGATCAGCAAGCAATAACATTGCAAAATGGGGTCCACTGGGGAGGGATCCCCTTACCAGCGTCAACGCCATCAATCCCCTCTGTGTCCTGTGCTTAGTGAACCAGAGGAAATGTCAGGCGAACAAAATAATAACTTTAAAAACAATGTGATGCGCAGCAGTCGCAATAAGAAAAACGTGCAATTTGAAAATGTAATGAGTAAAAATTTGAGAAGGAGGGGAAGGGACCTGGAGGAGTCAATGGAGCAAAATAAATACTTATCTGAGAAGGGAGGAGAAAAATGGAGAGAATCCTATGCAAAATGTACAAGTAGCAGAAGCCATAATTGTAGGAATTTATTCTCATTAGGTAAGCCCTTTACAATATTTTTTGGCCAATTGTATAGATAATTTTAGCATAATTGCACGAAAACATGACACCCATCAGTCTTCCTGGTTGATTAATGGATAATCTGGAGTGACTTTGGCACGAGTATGTTGTCGAGATAGTGCATTAATTGTAATTGTGTTCATAATATATGATCTTCCACAGATGACCTTGTGAGTTAAATGAAGTTGGTCATTTTGGAACACTTTACACTTAAGCACGTCATCATAATAGTTAGCAGTCAACAGTACAGTGTGAGACTTATGATGAGGATGATGGTTTTTGGGTAACGCCTAAAAATTCCTTAGGCTGTGCACCTTCAAAAAAGTGACAAAAGTAATTAGTCTGTTTACAGATAAATGCTGAGTTAAATAGAAGAATTGCTTCGCAGTAGGGGTAGAGGTCCACACATGCCTACATTGATCCAGTCTTTCTCATTGTCAGATATTTCGAGATTTCTAACTTGACACTTGACAAGTACTTTTTAGCCCTGTTGCACCTGCATTGCATTATCCGCAATTGTTGCAAGGTGCAAATGTTACAAAATGAATCCCAGTGACTTTGACTTGGTTGATTGACTGAATGAGTACGACTCTCCAAGCGAGTCTAATTAATAATTACTTTGAAACGTCTGGAGGCTTCGGCAATTGACCAAGAGTTAATGATAATAGCAACAAAAGGGTAATAGGAGGGTTTTCATAAGAAATGTATTTTTAGTGCGGCAATTAAAAATAGAGCAGTGAATCTTTTCAGGGCATATCACGATAAATGAAAGTGAATTTTCTGAGAAGTCAAAAATACTAAGTGATAAAAGATAAAAATGCGGAGCTTTGAAATTATTGCATTTCTTTCATAAGTTCGCATATTTTTATAAATGCTCACATCATAGAGCCGCTTTGATTACATTGCATTGCAGTCTGCAAGACAGGATCCCGTTTGCTCATCAAAGGAAGAAAAAATTTGTCCTGTGGCAAGGTAGACTAGTTTTTTTTTGTGTGTGGCAGTGGCTCATCGTGATCTTTAATCTGTTTAATTCGCCTCATTAATAAATAAATAGTTAAATAAAAGCACAAACTAAACTGCGCCCTTTTCTATTATCAAGAGGGCTAACTTTTGTATTTATGTGGATACTAGCTTCTTAGTTTGGCATTTCAGAGGTATCATTATTGGCAAATTGTATATTGCTTATTTTAGGAGGAGTGGGAAACATGAGTGGAAAATACTTTGTTACAAACAAGGTGTAAATCCCCAATAATAATAAAAATAAAAAAAATTTATGTGGTTTGCAGTTTGTACCTATTTATCATTTACACGGTTCAGTGCCTACCATAACTGCATTGCATGCAATTATCAGATTTGTCAAGCAAATCAATCAAGACTGAAATTAATTCGGAGTGTAATCACAATCGCATATCACGTCCGCTTTGTTCAGCTTCATAATCCTAATCACTTGTTGCAAGATGCATTATACTTATTTGCTCATGCTCTTAACTATATTCAGAGTAATGTATATTATTGATCTTCAAGTGTATTACATATTATGTGATTTCAAGATTGTAACTGCGACTGACTCCTTGAGGAGGACTTGAATCCATTTTAGTGACCCTGATACAATCTTCTAACTTCTGTACATATTTTATATCTTTCCATCTCTACATTGCATCAATTACTGCACTACTACCAGAAAAATAAATGACCAAAGAAAAAAGATCTTGATCTTCATATACTACTCCTATTTATTATTATTAAATTCCTATTTTGATCACGATTTGACAACAATCACGGTTAATTCGCTGGGGAGACAAAAGTAAAAGAAGAAAAAAACACATGCCACAAAAAGATTGAAGTGCAGAGATCAAGAAATAATGGCACCAAGTCACACTCATACATATGCGTACTTATTATTAAAAAGTGGACCCGCTGGGTGGTGGTGGCTTAGGAACATGTCCACTATTTCGATGGTCATTCATTTTTATGCTCAATACTAACTGCTGCCCTGGCCAATATGACCTTTTGTCATATTTTCAGTGTCGCTGCTTATTTCACATTCCACTTGACTGTTGCCATCTCAACTATGTCGCTGATCTATGCTCTAACTATTTTTATGGGTATTATTATTAGGTAGATTATGTTTCGTTTAACAACGCGCTTTATTTAGCTGTGATTTTAGTGTTTTACTTTGCGGCACTCCACCCTCTTCCACTTATTAAAAAAATACTAGGCAGATAAAGTGTAAAATTTATGTTTGTTTTATATGCACTATCGCTAATTTAATCGCATAAGCGGAAAATGTCCAAAACTTTAATGCTTGCGGCAAACTAAATTGGGATATTAGACACTAAACAAATTACCCAAAGCAAATGGGTTGGACATGGGCATGCCCACACGCACATACACACAAGTCAAGTACGCATTTTTTTTACTGTTTCTGACTGAGTAACTGACACACAGCATATCATAATACCAATTAGTAATCTTAGACAGAGGGAGCAGCAAAAATTTTGTTTCAACAATTAGCCTTAATTAAATCAATATTATGCGGTGTTTCAGTGGCCTGGCCCCAACATGGTCAGATTTTGTCCCAGTCCGACCTCTCCTACTTATTATCGATTTTCAAAGACAAGGTTTTTCTTACCAATTTTTTGTTACTGAAAATGGAAAAAAAAATTAGGAAGAAAATGGGTGACAAAACAATTATTTTTCTAGGTTAAGTGCACCATAATACAAGACATGCAAATGGGATGAAAATTGTTAAATAAATTATTTCATGTGTCTTGGTTTGTTATGCTGAAAAATCAATCAGGATTGGTTTCTTGATGAGGTAATTACTAATTACAGGTTTATATGCAAAGTTTTATTATTTTCTAGCCTGTAATTAACCATTTTTTTCAATGCACAAAAGCGCAATCAAAAAAGTATAATTGCATATTTTATTTTTTGTTCATACTTTTTTAAACATTCATACATACAAACATACATGATGAGATGCGCAATGCGAGAACAAAGTATATTTCCCCCAAAAAAATAAACACATTTTTGTTTGTCGTTTGTTTGCACCGTTACCACCCAGATTATGACCTTGCAAGATCTGTGCTTAGGCACACAAACCTTTTAATTTTGTGGGTGTCCTAAAAGAAGACTATTTCATGCTTGTTAAAAACTTATTAATTTTAATGGTGTCCATTTTTCATTAAAAACAATGAAATATTTCATTATGCGTATTTACATATGCCTTGTTTTTTGTCAATGAGGCAAAATTTCCATTTGTAATAAAGTAATATCGTGATGGGAGGTCAACATTTTAAAGTGAAGAAGAGATGAAAGGATAATTACGACAAGAGGGGAGGGAGAAGAAACTTCAAATTCGATTTGTTATGTTGATAAATTAATATCTCTACACTCAGAAATGTTCCAGTTCGTAACTTGTGAGATTTGCAACACTACTTCGCTAATAAATCCATGTTTTACACTGGAATTATGAAATTTAATGACTTTGATGCCGCAGAAATAGTTATCTTATTTTTGGAATACTAACTCTCGTGCAGGTAAAACGCAATCTTCATCTCCGAAAAGTTTACGAATAAAACAAAAACTTGAATTCACTAAAAACGAATGCTAACTCATTAACATTTTAAGAGAAACAATTGCTGATGAATAATTAATAATATTTCGTGTATTTTGATGTTATTACTCGAGTACAAGTAATATTATTTTTTAGTTCAATCTGTGTTCTCCTTGTTGAACGCATGCGCATAAAATATTTTTGATTAATTGATGAGCAATGAACACATGGACAAAATAATTATTGTCTTTCCAAAATTTCACCTACTATTGATCTGTTATGCACAACACAATCTGTATCATATTATTATGATCAATCAAACGAGATGAAACAGCATAAAAGTTAACAAGTGTTTGTTTACGATGATCATTAAGAACATGTTTTAAAAGGATAAATCGTAAAATGCATGGTCGTAAAAAAGCAAACAAAAAGTACGCGCTTTCAACTAACTGATTAAGGTTCATTAGGTAGTCAACACAGACACTCTCTCATCTCTCATACAAAACTCATCATCATGAAACAACCAACATCATCAAAAGCTGATCAAACAGGTTAATTAGAAGGATATTTGCATAATACATATATGTGATAACAATATGAATTTTATCTGCCGCTGTACAATAAAGTTTTCGGCTACTGTGGCTTCTGTAAAAGAAGAAACAGCTTATCTTTCATGATTAAAAAGGTCGAACTGAACTGAACCGCCTGCTGTTTTATTGGAATCGTTAAAAATAACGTAATTGCTCATTTGTCAATTTCATTGGGGTAATATGTGTCAAAACGAGTAATTATTTTGCTACTGCTGTTGATCAATGCGATTGGATTCGATTTAATTATTGCACAATCAATGATACAATAACAATGCCAAAGAGATTTACTAAAAAGAAAATGACCAAGATGATGGATGATGATAATTGAGCCATCTTCCTTTTTTATTTAATCGTATATATTCGCCCTTCCACATATTTTTGGCTGCTGCCATTATTCTGGCTTTGCCTACTTAACTATTTCTCTCTCTCTCTCTCTCTGGCACGTTGTTCACTTTTTATTCAAAATTAATTATGTCGAGCGAATATATTCGAGGAAATCTTCTTCGACCTTCGGCACCTTTACTCTTGACTTTAAAATATGTAGGTATTTCTGTCTTGGCTACTGGGTGCTTCTTCACTACCTACCTTGTTATAACTTTGTGCGTCATTGAATTATGATAACGATAACGTATCAAACAAAAAGATGATGCACCTTCTTTTCAAAAAATCAAGTTTGCTTATTTGTCTTTGATTATCTGCGGAGATGACTCTGAAAGGGAGCACAAAATTATACAATGTTATTTTTAAGTTTTCAAGTTCACTCTTTCATTTCAATGGTCAATTTGCCAAGTATTTGCATTACTTTTGTTCTCAAGTCAGTAGTGTGTACTGCAGAGGAATATGTTATATATATTTTTTGGCTTTATCGTTTAGTAGAATGACTTTTTTTTTTGATGATGATGATGATAATGGTGGAAGTTGAATAAAATAGGAATCTAGTTCATTTCAAATTTCAGATTTTTTATTAGAGATAATTTTTTCAAAGATCGTGTTGATGATCAAGTTGTATAACATGCATCATGATGAGTACTATTGTTACCACTATTATTATTAAGAAGTGATGATTGAGATTCTCTGACATTTTTGCTATTCTTCTTTGTAAACTTTGTTTATAGGTAACCTCGCCGTAATTTTTTCTATTGGTAGTAGTGCTACCAACATAACACCAAGCTCTGTTCTAGCTTTAAGGCATGTCGACCTTCACGAATATTTCAATTTTTTTAAAGTCTTCATATTTCATGCCGAATGTCGAATATTACACCCAATTATGTTTATGATGAAGCTGCAAAAGCTATCAATCATCAACATCAACAAAAATATTACTAGACTACCAAACACGATCCAACTACGCAATCTCTAAATATCCCAAAGCATATTTCACATTTTTGTGCATTTTTGTTCTCAAACTGCTGCTATTTTGCTCTGATCTAAATTAAGACTGACTATAAGTATTTTTGATGATGTAAAAAATATTATAGTTTAGATTTCTGAGTCACTCATAACAATCAAATCAAACTCATGATAATGATGATGGGGATGTAGGTAGGCAGGGGGATGCGTGCCTTAAAGGTTGCTTGACTATGTAATCTTATTGTTGATACATTGCCTCATCCTATTTAGTTAAAAGAGATGCAAGTATTGTGTATCATGTTTAGTTAGTATGTATCATGTAAAATTCGACCGTTTTCAGGGCTCATTGTGCGACTTATCGTATTATTGGCTGATAAATGGAAATTCTTTTTAAATGAAATCATTTTTTTACTGCTTTCAAGTCTTCTATGGCATTTTAATGGGAATAATGAACTATACAAGTTCAGAATTATGTTCTTATAACTATCTTACTTTTTACCACATGTACAATATACAGCGAAGCCATAACCTAAGATATTTTATCGATTGTACGGATCGCCGATTTTTTGTGAAGATTAGTTTGGTTGAATTTTTTAATCAAAATATTATGATGATGATCTAACCAATTCACTTCGGTTTTACTTACGCATACATATGTGCACAAAGCGATTTGGAAATAGAATAGAACAACATAAATTTGTTATTGCAGAAGAATCTCATGTAATTGTAAGAAAATATGTAATAAGAAGGATCATTGATTTATGTTTGCTTTTACCACCAAAAACAATAACAATTATGATATACATAACATCGAAAAAAGATATTTGAAATTTTTGCAACAATCCATGCGTAGGAGGGGTCGTCCATTAAATCAGATTAAATGCTTAACAATTATATTATTAGCACTTTGAAACAATATTGAAAATTCTGCAATATATCAGGTGATTTATGAACGATCCCAAGCCTAAAACTGTGTACAAAGCTATTCTCCAAAAATGTATGGTAATCTTAAGATAATCAATCTCATTTAAGTAAAGTTACATTGCAGTTTTCGTTTAAAAGGGTTTAGTTAAATGAAATGCTTTACTTGTAGAGTAGTCTTTATGCACCATGTATGCATTTTATTGATATCAACAATGCATTCTGTTTTGCTGACTTTTGCAGTCGTAATAATTTGAAAAGTAAAAAAAATCTTGTGAAGTGCATGAGCTCATTGTTGAAATGAAATTATTGGACCATGTCAATCAAATGAGAGAATGGTCGGCCAAGAGAAAAAGTGAAGACCAAACTAACACCGACAGATCACCATAAATATTGAATATGTTATTTGTATTGATAAAGTACAAGATGATTATAATAATATTCATTTTCAGCGGAACGAAGTAAATAGGTATTGGTATATCAATTATTGAAGTACCAAAATATATTCTAATAATGATCACTGTCTAAAATGGCAAAAGTCATAAGGGTACTTACCTTAACTCTCTTGCGAAAGTGTCCCTTCATTTTACATTTTACAAAGTTGCGATATAATTACTGATGCAACCAGAGAGACAAAAAAGTAATAAAAATAGTCACAAAATGCATTGCAGCCTTTTTGTTTTCGTAGAATCCATGCCGGGTTACGGACAACTACATAAAAAATTAATAATAAAATGAATGCTAATATATAAATTGAGATGCATTTTTTATGATTGGCTCAATTTGAATGTTAGCACAGCATTCTCAGTCCATTCTAGTAGACTGACATCCTTGATAAGCTCATAACACATTTTTAATTTTTTTTTTGGCTTGCATTTTGTTGTCAGGCTTGATGATCAGTTCTCAATTCATTTTAATAATTTTTCCCCTCTTAAACAATAATTTGTTCCTTTCCCAACCAATACACTTATCATTGAATTATCATCTCTCAAGTAGGCATACACATGCATTTGTAAACATAATTTAAATAAATTAAATAGGTAATTTTAGAATGGCTTTTCGTAGCAGTAACAAGTGGAAGGAAAGGAGCAGTGTAATAAACAAGTCATCATAAATATAACGATTAAATGAGTATGAATAGTGCTTTTTATTTTACAAGTTCAACATAAAAAATAGATTGAGAATGTACAAAAATAGGTAGTTTACACACAAAAGCAGTTCCCTTCGGTTTTACCTTGAATTTGATTTGATAAGAAAAGAAGAAGAAATTATTCATTCAGAATTTTAGTGCCCTTTTTCCTAGAGTTCAAAATGTAGAGCCTTTTTTGCTTTAAAAGCCAATGATAGTAATTGTTTTGAAGTTAAAATCGGCGCCTGGTCTACGTGATAATGATAAATTAGTTTGGTAATTATTGCGTTACTTAACATTTAAAAAAAGATTATTTATGTGAGTGCGTGTGCATGTTGATTCAGTTGAAAAATTGTTGTGAATGCAGAAATTTTACGCATCAAACATTAAATAACATGTTATGTAGTAAGCTCGATTTAAAATGACGTCTGTCTATGTGCTTGATGAATGTGTCTGCTTCTTCTGCTTGAATTATTCAAGTACAAAAAATAGGTGGCTGGCTATACGGTTATTTTACAAATTTTAAAGAAGAACCATCGAAGAAAACAAAATAGTAATATTATGATTATTATTTAATTAATGGGATAATATTACGCATAATCATTACATTACCAATAGCAACACACACAGGCCATCATACTATAAACATAGGTGTAATGTGTAACCATGGCATGTAGAGGATAAAATGAGTGAAGAAGTGTGTATTTTTATTTTCTCGCACATTTTTACGATCTGTTACACAATTCGAAAAAAAAAATCTGTTTGTTTGAAGGGTTCAACATTTGAAGTCTCACGATATACGGACGTAGGTATTTGCAGAATTCAGCATAACAAAGTGTAAAGTAATACCTTGCCTGTGACTGATTAAAATAAATGTACCTGGCTTTTGGTTGAGGAATCATAACTAACCAAATCACAATCAGTAACGTACACAGTGGCACCAGCGTCATCATCATGTCATGTGTAATGTAATGATTATCTCAATGCATTTTTTTTGTGGCAAGCGCGTCGTGATAGTGTGGTGTACAAACACACTTTAAATTTAAATACTGTTTGAATTCAATTCAGCCCAGCACTCAATGTTTTGATACAGTTTACCAACAATCAAGTCCACCTTAATTATTTTCAATTGTTAACTTTTTACAACTATATTGTTTACTGTACCGAACCGTTGCAGTATTTGTGTTTTTGACTAAAGTCAAGGGGATCACGACAAAAATTTGCAATGTCGCACTTGCACTATATGTCTCTTTTACATATAGGTCTTGTGTTACGCTGATGATTGCGACAAATAATGAACTTCGCCACTGCCGCCACAATAATCAAGTAATTGTATGCAAATACCAACATCTTCTGTAACAATGACGAGTACATAATGTATTCAACAACCAAATTTTACACAGTCAATTGGACTCTGACTCTGAAATTAATTTTCTCCACAAAAATTGTAAAGTTGCAGGTTACAGACATTGTATTGCAAAAAAAATGGTAAGCAACCTTTGATATTCATTATTGCTGCATTTACTTTTTGTTTGATGGCGTTCCCTTGTTAGCACTACCATCATCATCATCGCCATTCGAATTTTTGTTCTTGAATTCATTCAGTATTTAATACACGATTTTGAAACAAATAAACAAAAAAAGTACAGAGTAGACACTCTTTTTCTGTTGATGAAGTATGTAATGCAATCAGTTTTTTAAACAAATGCAAAAAATAGCTGTGCAGAGTGCAGGTTACATGATGATGGCCATTTAGAAAAAAATATTTCATATTTTTACACGTGCACATATTATTTATATTGTTTTAAGGGTTTGATAGTGCGTATATTTAAATGAGACAAAACAAAGTAAAGTACAACATTTAAGAATGTATTCTTTGCTCGTGTTACAAAGGGTATTACGCAAGACAAAGATTGGGTATCAAAAGAAGGAGGAACAAAAACAATGCATTGCATTGATACTATTATTATAATTTTTTCGATCACCGTGTCACGCCGATGGTTGTGTTGCGTTGAGTTGTAGATTATGCATATTTTTTGTTGGCAGTGTAATAACTTTTGACTTTCCGATTTGTCGGACATGTTGCATATATTTTGTTTATGAATTACATGAATTACTGCACGTGCAGTAAAAAAGTTATAAAGTATATTTTTTTGTTTGACTACGATGCAATGATGATGTCCGACCGATGT
>JAQFZG010000500.1:0-31950 GCA_034695465.1 Entomobrya nicoleti
AATGAACCACCTGTAAAACCGACCATGTCTGGAAACATTCGAATTATATTTTTAATGCTGGTTATTGGAATGGCTTTTGCACAAATGTCTATGATTTTGGAGTTGCACGAATGCATATATAAAGCCGGTTTCACGTGTGTTTCTGCGTCATTGTCGGTACTACGAAAGTTGAATATGATTTTTCTCTGCGATGTACACAAAACTAAAGTTGAAGAGTTTGCCTAAATATTCTTCATAGTGCATAGTAAGTTTCCGTTTAAAACGTTATATTTATTCAAATAATTAAGATATTATGATTGACATGCGCCATTTAATTCATTACCCAAGGAAAAAGCATGCTTTAACGATCAAATACGTTCAATGGAACTAAAAGAATCCTCTTTTGAGTTCCGACCTGAGACTAACTTTATTTATACTAAAATAACAACCCTGAAACTACATAACAAAGGTTCTCGCTTGAGTTCTACCCACAAACCTCGTCAATAGTGGAAATGGTTCCGAACCCATTCTTTTGAGTAAGAGAGGACAGAATCATACATACTGTCAGTAAAACCTGACATAGAATTTCCAATAATTACAAAAACGGTAAACATATTGTCCAGGTTTTGAAATGTGGTGAAGGCTTGCTTATTTCAAAGCATATATCAGTACACGTAAGCGTAATAAGCCACGTAAAGTAATTATTTACCAGTATATACATGTGTAGTATAATACCGGTTATGGCAATCTATGTTTTATGGTAGATGCAGGAATAATTTCATATAAGCTTATATAATAAGTGGATCACTTTAATATGTTTAGATAAATTGACTTGAGTAGTATATATTATATGGTATTTGTTTAATGTAGATAGTTTTTGGATGGTAATTACATCAGAAAGTTATTACAGGTCAAAAAGATAAAAAAGGCGATGATGAAAATGAGCATATGATAAATCCGTTCATTCATTTGTATTCGTTATTATGTGGATAAGTCACATAAGCAACGTGGAAAATTTTGTGCACACGGCACATCTCAAACTCAACAGTTTTTTGGGTAAATATATATGATTACAATGCAAAGGGTTTAGTTCGAGTACCCAATCCGTAACATAGAATATCACCAAGTAAGCTTAATACGAATAAATATATTCATTGCAATGTATACAAAAATAACAATGGTCTGTTAAAAATTTTGTGCACACGGCACATCTCAAACTCAACAGTTTTTTTGGGTAAATATATATTATTACGATGCAAAGGGAGTAGTTCAAGAACCCCATCCCTCACATAGAATATCACCAAGTAAGCTTAGTATGAATAAATCTATTCATTGCAACGAACACACAAATAACAATGGCCTGTGGAAAACTTTGTGCATACGGTACATCTGAAACTCAAGTGCACTCTGTCTAAATATACGTTACAATATTTCTATGGGAGCAATGTAAATACCTATTCTTTTTCTACTTCTTGTTTGTACAAATCCCAACAAAACCAGATTACTATTGTCTTGGGGCGGGAGCATTTTAAATTTACAATGCATTGCCATTGAAGGCATGCATTTCAGGTTTAAATGCTCGGATAAATGCCTGGCATTTTTTTGAGGCAGCATCATCTATAGATTTAAAGTATCATTGCTAAATGGAAATGAGAGGAAGAAGGTGGTCTTAAAATATGACCTAGTCTTAGTATCTTAGTGCAAATGTTAAAAGCAACCAGCTAAATGCGTCCTCATTCCAGCAGTTTACCGTTTACGGTTAACCCCAAGAAAATCTAGTAAGTATAATTCTGCCAATAGTCTGCATGAAAGATCTCAAAGATTCAGCAGTTAAACTAGTTGGATTTTCTAATATTGAAGACCCAACTTTTCACTCCAAGAAATGGCCAAAGAAAAAATCATAGTAAATTCTCCTTGGTCAAAACTCATTCTATTAGCACATATAGCACAAAATATATCACATTGCTTTAATTAGAGTTAAGTACTAATTATAATTAAAGCAATGTGCTAACAAACATAATTTATTTGTACGCTCCAGGTACCATTTACGGCCTAGGCCACGTGGTCATGAGCCTATGTGGTCACAACAGACCCTGGAGCCTCCGTTCACCACACCACAACTACATGCAGCCTATTGCGTTTAGAATACGCGGTCTTTTCGTTTTCATCGTCATCGTCATCTTTTTCTGCACATGCATATACGTTTTAAATGCAATTTTTCATAATAAAGAAAAAAGCTTTCCGTCTTATACAGCTTGCATTATTCGTGCCTTGTAAAGTTATATTGACCATAATATGAAAATTAATAGTGGTGGTTCGCGTGACTACATTTTAAACAAAAGGATAATTTGATTCTTTGTTTAGATAATTTTTGGTTATGCCTATGATATAGCTATTCATCATTAAATTTTTTTCAATTTTTATATAGTATAGTTTTACATGAATTATATTTCAATGAGTTTTATAAAATTCATTGTTTTAATAGTATCCAATATAAATAATATTATACTTCTCATCTTTTCATCACATACATTTCCCAATATATTCACCATAGTTTTAACATCATCATCAATTTTAACAATATATTTGCAATATACCTTACTCTATCCCCTCTTTTTAAAGTACATCTTACTGGTGTAATATCCTCGTTTCAATACAAAATAAGTACATGTTTTATTTACCTCTAACTGCATTGTTAATTTCTTGAGATTAAAATAACCTTTACCCAATCTAAATTGGCTGACGCACCTCATTATATTTATAGTACCACTATGCCACCACTATGATACCAAAGGCGGATAAACGGAACGCGCCATCGCAATCAATGGCTTAACTTTCATTTGAATGGCAGCTGAATGGTTTTCCTTGTCAGTTACTTGTTTCTTGGTTTCATCCAAACCATGAACTATTATGTTTTTCTTTCTAAGTTCACTGGCTATTCGGCTCACGGTAACTTTCAAACCCACCAAACTATTCAGCTTTTCATCAGTCGCATTTTGCCACATTTCCCTGGATGTTGCCTTTGCCAACAGGGCGTCCAACTTTGAGTCAAAATGCGCCATTTCTACGTGATCGTATTCGTCTTCCAATTCTAATCCCAATGGAGTGAAAGAACTACTATTACTCCCTCGTTTACTTCTGCTTCTTTTCGAATTTCCCGAAAAAGTCCACCAAATAAGGATTTTTTCTCTGAGGTGTGTAATATTGTTGGTCCTCTTTTTCTTCACTCTCTACGCCTTCAACTTGTCCTCCTGCTTCTCCTTGCTCTTGTTGTTGTGGTGATCCCTTAGTCAATCCTGATCTGTCAAATGCACTAATCGCAGCGTTGCTAAAAGCGTGACTGCTGGCATCGGCAGCTCAAATAAGACTATCACAAAAGGATGATTGAGCTTGTAGTTAGGAAAGGAAAAAACGGTTAGACACAATAATTTACTATTGATTAAACCAAACTAAGTAATGATAGACAAGAACGCTAGACACCACGAAGTATACTTTAATTTGCCGTTCAAAATCATGGTTGCCTTTAAACTAAACGTAAAGAGATATAAATACAGAATATCAAACACTAGGCATTTCTATTTACCAGTAAAAAGACGATTTTATTTTACATTATACAATTCACTAGGATTTGTTGTCAACATTCTCAATTCTATTAACATTTACATATTTAATTGAAAAAAACAATAAATACTTTGTATTTTAAGATATCGATAGACATTAGTAATATCGTATAAATAATTTTTACTTTTATAATATGGATATGGAACACGGAGAAATTTATAGGACACTGATTACGACCAGGTTGAATTTATTAATCCATGCATGACTTTGTATTTTTATCATTTAGCTGGGAATCATAATTCGACTTAATATACATGTAAAGAAATAAAGATTTGAACAACACTGCTGTCGTACAGTTTTGCTGAAGAGTCGTTAGCAGTAAAGCAGTAGACAAAGCAAATTGAATAACCGTTAAATTATTACAGGTATAGCTCCCCCATTTTTTACAAAGTGAGTTCAAATAAAATTTATCAATATAATTTTTGCTGATTTTAATTTTGCCTTCAGCACAAGAATCTAGATCAGTGGCATTTCGCAAATTGTTGAAAACAGCAATCAGTGAGCGTATGTTGATTTGGTAATCTGACGCTATTTCCAATAACAATAAAACTTAATGGTTATGAACGATATTCCCAATAAAAAATACACATACACTGTTTTGACAAAATAATTATATATGCTAAAAAACAGTGCAATAGTATACTGCTAGAGTCTGAACCAAGCTAAGTGATAATTCACCAAAATGCAAGTTACCAGGAAATATGCCTTTATTCGCAGCTCAATGTCTTAGTCACCTTTTCACTAAAACTCAAGCAAAATTGGCACGAAAAGATGGAACATGAGACAATTCTTACTAACGGTGACGATTTTATTCCTTTTAACATATTATTTACTCATTAAGCACGAACTTATCATCTTTTTATATTAAATAATTAATTAATTATAATTTGATCAGAGACTGAATGTTTTCATTTACTTGGGAATTATATTTATGCAAAAAAGTAACGAACTGTTAAATGATAATCCTAAGTTGGTCCTCTCTATGGATTAATTAACAAAACTGCGTTTGTTAGAAGAGTGACTAATACATTTAGGTACTCACGTTTTGCTTCTTGATTGAAGGTAAGTTGGTTGCCAAATCTGAATGCCAGTTTGTACTGCGAATTCCATTCAAGATAACAAAGACGATTTGGATGATACCTGTTGAAACAATGTTGATTCGCTTTCTGAGTCTCGACAATTTTTTTGCTGTAATCATGCACTTCCACAAGTCCACCAAAAATCAGGATTACTGAGGCGGCCATATTAAAAGCTACTAGAGTAAATACAAAGGTCATATATATTGGTAAAATATGCCAGCACTTAATTGCCGTCCACAACGCTAGCGTAATAACAACTTCACTAACAATTATACAAAATGCCAAACTGTGACGCAGGAAATAATCGCTGGTTTTGATTACGACTTGTAGCTGAACGTATAGCCGTACTGGTATTCTTCTACAATATTTGGATTGCCGGATGAGTTGTTTGATGCAGCTGACCACTGTGAAAACAAATAATACTAAAACAAAGTTTATAATTGATATAAAACGCCCAAGTTCAAAGAAAAATACAGCCATCAGGAATAATCTTAGAAGTGGAAAAAGAAAAATATAAATTATGGTTTGCTTGTATGCCGAAGATATAAACAATTCAAAAATATAGTAAAAAGGATCTAAACGAGCAAAAACATAGTAAATCTGTGCAACGTCAAAGATAAACGGGGTGACGATGCTAGTAGCAAGCAAAAATAAGCCCTTCCAGTCTCGACGCATTTCCCCTTCAAAGTTGTTGTCTAAAAACACAAATATAAAACAAAAATTCAACTTGAATTAATCGTAATATGATTTTCCAAAACTTACAAGTTGTTTCTAAAGTAAAAAGTTGGTTCATTAGAGGTCCCATCTCGGTAGCTTTGGAGAAAATCAAATAGGTTGACCATAAAGCAAAGCAGCCAGATCCGGTAATTACAAGAATGACTACTCCATCTATGTCAATTTTGGTTTCATGGTGAAAAAACTTCAACAGTGGGACAATTACGCATGAACCAAAACCAAGTAAAGTGGTGATCAGTATTACTGATATAACCCATGGAATATATTTCAGCTGAAATATATTATCCACCTTAACCGAAACCTTGTGGCCTTTGAAGTAAATATCCAGAGGGTATGAATAAAAATGATGGTATATTAGGCAATGCAGTTTATATGCGGTTTGGACTAACGGAGTAGCAATTTTATTTTTAGAAACTTTACTGGATCTGTGATCTGTCATGTTTTATTTTGAAGATTGGCCAATGGTAAAAATTTGAGCAATACTGACTGTTGACGGATTGATTCGAATCTAGATATTGGTGTTTTTAATCCCTTACGTATCATACGTAGCATTCGATATATTCTGATTGCGAGAGCTGCTTACCTAGCTTTTTTCTTACAATCCATAATCGTATTAAACCAAATTTGTATCAATATATATATATAGACGAGTGTAGTAAAAACATTGATAATCAATCTAAAACGCTATTATGCTAGATAAATTGGTCTACTTTTGCATTGATGTTAAGTAATTAATTGATTGATTAAGATTAAATAATTATGTTAATTGATTCCACTGGATTTCTGGTAACGGTATAAATTATATTTGTAATGGCTAAATTCCACTTCAAAACACGTGGAGCATCTTTAATTGTCCTGGAAAAGCAAGATATAACTTCACTGTTACTATTGTCATAACAAAAACCTTAGATCTTCTAGTTTCACTCAAATAATAATGGTGGGGCAGATATGTAAATGTTCTCGAAGTTTTCAGAAGTTACAATTATTAAACTTATTACACGGCTTTTAACTTAAGCAGATTGTTTCCTGATTGTTTTTGCAAATGCTATAATTGGATACGACAGGTAACTGGCTATTATTTGATGATTTAAGGGAAATTTACTGGTAATTTTTTCAAGCTGATGAGACTTAGGGTTGTAAACCAGCATAAATAGTAGTATGTTTGTCAAAAAATGTATGCCATTTAAGAAATGAGTAATGGTTTTGCCTCATTCACGCTATAATATTTGAAAAACGATTTGGATCACAAACCAAAAAATGTTAAAACTTTTTCCCCCACTATTTAAATTATGCTAAAAAAATCTAAAAACATGTTGTTTGACAACTTTTATCCATTTTTTTCCAGTTTTGTGTCAGTTCCGTACTGTTTAGATTAGCATAAATTATTCTTGTTGTCTAGACTATTGTATAAATACTTAACTAACCAAAACCATTAGTCAACTAAACATATTGTTTTGTGGTTATAATTTGTCTTAAATGCTATTCAATGTTTCGAATCTATATATTAGTGATGTAAATCCCTCAGCTTTCGCACGTGGCAATCTAAGTATCATGATGATGAGATTTGATCACGCAGGTTTTTTTACCAGTCTAAAATTGATTTATAACTCTTTTTTCTTTATATGATGACAATATGACAGTTGATCTAAAAAATATTGTTGGCTCATCTAAAACTTAATTTTTCTAGATGAAAAGGATTACTTTTGTATACGATGAGGTAAACAGGAACAAATTTTTATTTTTAATATGCACACGAGCAATTATTCGCGGATCTTTTTTCAATGATAAACGTAGTTTAGAGCTTTGGTAGTTTTACAGTATTGTTTTCCGCATTTGAAATCGATATTTTTAAAGACATAATCCCGACAGCGGTAAAAATTGGTTTATTTGTGAGGAATTATATAATGCACCAATATTATAAAACCTGCCATGTCATCTACATTTTGATATTGAATTTTTCTATTCTTCAACAGACATCGTATTGATTCTATAAAAATTAAAGGTGCCTTTAAGAAAAGTAGGAATAGTCCATAATTAGAAACATATACACGACATTTTATGAACAAAAAACCACTTTCGGATGGTTCACGAAATTTCGGACGGTTTTTGTTTGTTCACGACATAAACGAGTAAACTAAATTGATGTGGCAATACAACATAAATTGCTTTTTTAATTCGCCTCTTGATTTTTCTTTTTACCGTCCAAGTTTAGTTATCTTTATATTATATCAATTGGCTTTTATATGTTTTTGCCATTCAATGAAAATATTGTTCTGGAGTTCATTAATAATGACTTGCTGACAATGCAAAAGCCCCAACTGAAACATAATATAACGTATTTGGCAGACATCAAAATTGCCAAGATTGTGTTAAAACCGTAAAGGATTATTTCAATACAATTTAAAATGGAGCGATATGGAAAGGGATATGTATTCAACTTGAATATATAATAAGTTCATACTAAACTGTTTAATTGCTCATAAAAGCTTATAATAGTATATAAAATATCCATAAAAATAATTAGCTTTCGATCCAAATTATTTTGCATCGAATATATATTGGGACGACCAGATATGTGCCTGTATATTTCAGTTGATATTTAGCGGGGTTTCGTGTTCGTATTAAGCAGTGTGGGATGTTAAAATATACTCAAAAAGATTTAAGTAGTGATACCATTTATTGGCAGGCCTTTTTAGTTAAAATACTCATACGACATAAGAACGCTGCTTTTACTTGTATTTTTATAAAGCTTCAACAAAAATATTATTAAGTCCGTATTTATTCATTTTAAAAAGGTCACATTTGGCAAATAATTTAAAAATATAGGTTTTAACTTAATTTAAAATATAGTTTAATGTATTCCATTTGACTTCTATTCGTTTCGTTTGATGTGTGAACATGTGAGAAAAGTTGACATAAAGTGTAACATTTATCAATAAATTTGTAAAATAATCAAAAAAACCATGGGATGTGTATGAGAATTTTGTTAAGCAAAAGAGTGTTTTTTTCGAAACTACGTTAATAGTAAGGTTGGGTTTTCAATATGAAATTACTTTTATCACTATTATTGGATGTATTTATTAAGATGTTAGCATTTCAATTTTGGCTTTAAAATCATGTGTTAATTGTCGGATTTTCTTTTTAAATCCTATTTTCACCACTGCTTCAAAAAATCAAAACATGTCGCCGTGCTAAAACACATTTGAATCTTCAGAATTAGTCCGTAATTTGTTACAAGTAATTGTATACTTATCTTTCATCTAATCAACGCAAAAATTGCAAATTACGAACTTGTATAATTTTCACCTCCAAATCCATTGCTGGGATAGTTTTACTCAAACAATACATTCTTTGAATAACATTTCGCACACACACTACACAATACAATAACACTTTCCACAAAACTTTGCCAACAACTCCAGCTACTTCCAAAGCTAAAGAAATAGTTTCCATTGCAAGATCACAACCCAAAAATACAAATAACACTAATATATTTCCAGACATATTTGGCTTCGTCGGAGGTACATTTTCATTGCTTGACTTTAAGTCTGTTTTGTTTATTAGTCTTGGCCATCATTCTAAAATGCCTGAAGTAAAAATCATTGATATGCGGTTTTGCAATGTGTTCAGTATTAAACCTCTATTCAAGAATACTAAATACGGCTTAGAATACTCAGTCATCCCAATGTCCACATGTTTACTTGAACTTCGTTGCATCCTAGCAATTACCTGCGCTTCATAATTTGGCAACATCCAGGAAGTTTTATTACACTTGTTCATGTCACGTTTTATAAATTCCTTTTGATTTTCCTAAAATCGTTCTTCCAAACTGTTATCACGTTTAATTATTTCGAAGCCAAGCATACTAATTTTATCAAGAGGATCCAAAAGTTCTACTGGTTCTCGATATATCTCATATATCAAAGGATGCATTCTAGCATGCCTCAAATCAGAAGGTTTTACATCCATTTTCCATTGCCTCACCTCTTAAGCAAAATCAAATAGAAACGTTCACTAGGATGTGTATTGCAAACGGGCAGCTCTGTGGTAACTTTTTGGAGGTTTCTGCTTAACCCATTTATTAATTCAAATTACTTCGGCTTTATCGGAACTGGTAAATGTAATTCGTTATGAATTATGGAATAGTTCATTATTTGATTCCAGTACATACTAATTTTACAAATTTGCATTCTTGTTGAGTCACAAGGATATATAATTAAGATATTTTTTATTAGGTATGTTTTAAGGCACCATTATGGATAGCTCAAAAGTTAATGATTATGTTGATTTGGGAGACACACCAAGGAAGAATAGTAATTTTTTATAAACACTTATTTTTAAAGGTAATAATAAACGACATGATAGAATTTGAAATCAGGTTAAATCGTCATTCCATATTATTCATATTTTAAATAAAATCTATGCTTTCCTCCTGAATCTGCATATTTTTTTTACACTTAAATCTTTTGTCTTGGATTTTTACTATTAGATTGATTCAGAAAAAATGTAACTTTACTTTAACCTTGTCTTAATATGTGCTTGTGCACTCATGCGAACTTTTACACAAAAATCCAATCGTCAGATAAAATGATCAGCAAACAATGTAAATATTTATTGATTTAAGGGTCAACCATATTTACATTAACGATCGTTCAAGTTGTGGGATTGTTAGCTATAAAATATAACTATTACGCAAAATTATGTGCAAATTATTTTTTTCTGAAATTTAAAGATGGGCTTTATAACTTAGATTCGAAGGAATCCGGCCGCCCATCCAGCATTCCACCAATTGTGCAGTTTTGGTCCTTTTCGTTCTAAAGGGCCAATGTTCAAATGCTGGAACTTAAT
This sequence comes from Entomobrya nicoleti, assembly GCA_034695465.1. NCBI lineage: Eukaryota > Metazoa > Arthropoda > Collembola > Entomobryomorpha > Entomobryidae > Entomobrya > Entomobrya nicoleti. Next base: position 10,263 of record JAQFZG010000500.1, read on the forward strand.
TTAATTTCATGTCTCAAAAGCGTCACTTCATAAACCAATGAGCTAAGAAATTAATTTTATATATTATATCTTACACCCAGACCAAGTTAACATCTAAATGACATTGCTTTCACTTATTAAGTCGAATCATATTCACTTTCTTGTCCATGTAAATCTTTATAAAGCTTGAAATTATCTTTCTGCACGAAATCTTGAGAAAAATAATACTTAGCTTGCACAAAAAATAAAAATCACCCAAAATGTTTCCCTTGATTTCCTGCTTGATATTTCAAGCTACAGTCCACTTCTCAGATTGTAAACAATCATCGTTTAATTTTCAAAGGCTTTCAACCTTCCTAGAAATTTTTACATCATGCACTGTACATATTGTAAGAAACGCTGATCCTTTACGAATACACCATCAAAACATAGATAATTTGTATAAGAACGGGTATATATCTTTGCATTCAACAAAGGCTTCAAATAATACGAAAAACAGTTCTGTACTCAATGTTGAGTTAGACAATGGAAATATTTCGTTGTTGTATTTACGCTACTTTACTTTCAAATACATGGATAAATGTCAAGTTGAGCTATTCTTCACATCACTTATTGAAAATATTAACGATATAGGCAAAGCTAACCTTAAGATTGAAAATAAACGTCAAGGTAACTTTAAGAGATTTAAATTTAATCAGCCTCACTATATCTTGCTACCATTTCAAGGAAACGTCACAAAACCTAATCAAGTTCTATACACATCCAAGTTTTTAACCCGAGCTACAATATTCCTGTTTGACATTTGTCTAGGCAATATTTACTTTGTGAATATTGTCCACACCAAACAGGATAATGGTAGGACTGAATGCATTTCTGAGAATGTATTTAGCATGTGTGCTGTACCTTTAGAAAATATAACTGCACAACTTACAACTGTCAAAACTACCTTTGATTTAGATATTTTAACAAGATCACATTACTATGAAATCATAACACATACAGAATCTACTACTTGTCCAATGGAAGTAATAACATTAAACCTACCCTTACACTGGCAGACAACATACTGGGAATATTGTGTCAAAGACATGGTTAACCAAAAGCTAAACTGCACTTCAACAATTTGTCTACTTCAAATGAATAAAGATAATTTCGACGTTTTGGACCAAACGATGTTATATGAAATTAATTTTGTAATATCTCATGGTTTGGAACTTCATGGACTTAAATATACAAACTTTTACGTTTCAACGAAAAGCAGAAATATGTATGCCTTACTTTCCCCATTCTCACTATTTGGATGGTCGATAATAATATTAAGCTTTAGTATGGTAGGCGTTTTGTTATGGTTATCCCACATTGGAATAAATTCATTTTTCTGGTTATTTTCTGTGGTACTCGAGCAAAGTGATGATAGAAGGAAATATATTAGTAAGATTAATGTGGTTGTTATATTATTGTGGATATATACGGCTCTTATACTACGCAACTCATATACATCTGATTTGTATGCTTACATGGCAACGGAGAATATTCCACAAGATTTACCCAAGTCGTTTGAAGATACATTGAATAGGAGCTCGTTTAAGGTTTTACCATCTCCAACGTCGATCGCATATATAAATGACTATCGAACACAAGTGGAACTTTTCTTGCAGCCGAACAAAACCAAAATGTACTATTTTCTCAAATCTGGGATCCAAGAACGATGGCAAATGGTGCGATACAATGGTCATTCAAGTCCTTTTCGAAACATTTGTAACGACAAAAGTGGGAACGATGTGATATGCAACGTGAATGGGGTAGGAGTCATCATGAACGAAACGTGTATTCGATTTGATAAATTTGGGTATTTGGTTGCCACGGGATATATCGACGACCCCAGGACTTATACGTTCCAATCAATAAAACTGTTGCTTAAATTGAGTGACCTGCAAACCGAAATTGTTGACAATATTGACGCTGAATTATTTCCAAAGGCAAGGTTCATGGTGACACGTTCTGATAACGTATTTCGTTCAAAGTATGATGATCTAATGGGCTCAATAGTCCAGTCTGGAATTGATTTATTACAGAAAGGATACATAGCTCAGATAAATATGCGCCAATATGTAAGACGCATGTACTTGAAAAGTGATATTTTTGCAAAAAGTAGCATAAATAAGGAAACGTTGGAATATTATGCCATAAGATGGATGCAAATGAAATGCTTTACGTTTTACTCTAAAGAGAAGTGTGATATTCACTTGAATGAAGATAAAGAAGTTCCTGTTACTTTGAAAGATTTTTTGGCGGTGTGGGTACTGTGGGGTGGATTGACGCTGGGCACTTTTGTCGTATTTGTTTACGAATGGGTGAATTATTTCAGCTTCTCGGTTTGTAGCATAAATGTTTAAGTATTTTATGATATATGCTAATTAATGCATAGCATACAAGTAAATTAATCGATGTTGGCATACATGGAAAGCACATTTGGATAATATTGAATCTAATCGTATTTATTAAGCACTTGTAATCATAAACTTATTTCGTTTATTTGCTCAAAAGTTCTCTTGAAGTACCAATGTAATAAATTTTAAAAACAGTAATTTTTTTGAAAGAATAGTAGCATAAAAAATAGAACATTGCTAAGCTTTGCAATAAAAGGTATGCTGTTGACGTGTAATTTATTTTATTTGACGTTAAAACATGATGCCCGTTTAAATAAAAACATCAGAAATCCCATTAAGATTTAGACTTAGGGTGGCAAATTTTTTGGGACAATTTTTGGTACCAATCTTAATTTTTACCCATATTTTTGAAAGCATGTTAAATGTTTTAATATTACTTTTTGGTTTATTTGATAGTTTGACAACGTTGGAATGTTAGTGTATTAAATTGATGAAATAAAAAATAGTCAACATTCCAAAATTTTAAATTTGACGTTATTCCCTGCATGATAAATTTTGGTAACGGCCCAACCATTTGTTTTTTGTAAACAATATTACATTCACTTCATATAATACATTGGTTAAATGTGTTAATGCCATCGCCTCACAATATACACTAAAACGTAACAGATGCTTGTAAATGGCGTTTAGTTATTGAGTTTCGCAGCATATTTTAGCATCAATAAAAACATTTTCCACGTAGACCATATTGGTAAATGTTCTGAGCTATCCGATCAATAGGCTCTTGTTAAGATGCCACTTTAATTGAATGGTTTCACTTAAAACAGTGTGGAAACAGCTTATCACGCCACACACTTACCACAACTTTGTATTTCTTTTTAAAATGGGTTTTGAGAGTAATTTTAAAAATCTACTTATTTTTGCTCAGGGAATTTTATTGATACATTTTTAATATTATACCTTATTTCAAGTTTAAAATCCAATCCAAACTCATATTTATTATGCTGGCACCCGAACCACATCTACATTTTTACATCGTATTATTAGTCTGCACAATTACATCGAACCATTTAATAAAATATTATCTTTTTAAGTTTAATACAAACAGAGCAAGCGAAATTAAACATAGTCCACAATAATATCTGTGGTGTATTTGGTCAAGCCAAATCCCCACATCCATGTTACGAGCGACATCTCCCTGGAGCCACACCAGAGGAAACCTCGTGCTCTTCTCCAGCATGCTTCTGGTCAGCACACAGACTGAACCAGACCCAATCTGCCTTCCTGAAGTAGCACACACACTACTTATTACTTCTTAAATATTCTATTTAATGATCTGTTACATTTAATGAATCACTGTAAATAAATACTATTTAAAGTAACTACCAGGCAAATTATCCACGCATAATCATTTCCATGATTTCCAGCATTTTACTATATTTTATCCAGCATAAAATACCACAATATCCAAACAAAATTAATCACTAGCAGAATATTTGTTGTGGTTAAGATTTGGATATTAAGATCACTTGTATCTCCAACTTCAACAGTTTGAACAATTTTGGAAAACATAAATTGTCGAGCTTATAACATTTTAACACGTCGCATTTGTAACTTTTTTTGCGTTTTACAACGCGTTGAAGAATCGAAACATCGCATATTTGGATTAGAGATATTGTACTTATGGATTGACATAAGATTTTCATTGGATATGTGTACAAGTTAGTCGTATTTTGCTATTTAAAACTTTTGGTTAGGTCCAAGCTTGTAATTAAAAAATAAACCAGGTGAACACATTTTTTCTAGTTCGGAATTTTCCTACAAAAACGTTATCATAGGAACTCAATTAGTTTCTATAATCACATTGAGATTTACAATTTTGCCTACTTTTCTAATCAAAATTAATCTACTAAAATGTACATACGTGTGCTACAATTACTTTTGGTTTCGGTAAAAGTTTGGCCCACCAATTCAGGAAATCTTAATCACGCGTTCATCAAATTTGACAAATTGTGGTCATTTCTTCGTGTTTTTACACCATGTACAATACACGTTGTTCGAAGTAATATTCCCCAAAAGCTACATTTCCAAAACTTTGACTCACTTTGTCAGGGGCATTGTGTTTACCTACAAACTTCCAAAAGTTTTAACACTGTATTTGATCATAGCTTTTTAGGAGTGTCATTTGATTTTCTAAATGGAAACATTACAATGTTGAACCAAAGATTCTTCGCTATCAGGCACCGAGTAAATTGCAACATTGAACTAGTTTTTTCAGCATTGATGGATAACTATAAAACTAGCTTTAACACGTTAAAACTGCAAACCAATCTTAGAAACAATGTATATCAACCTCGTTACAAAAACGTGCAGCCCAACTTCGTTTTGATTCCTTTTTCCTTACAGATACGAAATCGACAAGAAGTCGACGTGAGCTTAACATTTTTAACTCGAACGAAAATAATGTTATTGGATATTTCCTTGCCAGCTGTTTATTTTGTGTGTGTATCTTGTGCAAAGTTACGATCTCAACCAAATTATTTGCATGAAAAGTATTTTATGGTTGAATCCTTGGTTTTTAAAATAAACCAAGCATTATCTGAAATCTTTTCACATACAAGTTTGGAAATGCTGCTTGACAAGTATATTTTTCACGAAAATCATAACAAGGTTACAACACATTGTCCGGTTGAGTCTGAACGAACTCGTTCGCTGATGTGGGTAGATGATTATTTAAGTTGGAAATCTTGTCTGGACGAACTGATTTCAACAAGAGTAAATATTACATTTACTCGTGCTGATCCATTATACGTAGAGCTATTGTTAGAAATTAAAAGTTACGACAGTATTCGTGTAGACCATTTTTGCTCGCCTCACGGGGGAGAGTACTACGGAATAAAGTATTCACTATTTTTCGACTTAACTAACCATCGCAACATCTTCGCCTTACTTTCCCCGTTTTCCTTAGAAAGTTGGATTGTTGCAACAATAAGTTTTTGTGTTACAGGACTTGCACTATGGCTATCCAGTTTCAAATTAAATCCATTCTTTTGGTTAGTTACTGCAATATTCGAGCAAAACGATAAATGTAGCAGATTAAATAAAGCAAGTGTAATGGTTGTCATGACATGGCTTTATGCAGTTTATATTTTACGTAACATGTACACATCAAATTTATATACTTACATGACATTGGAAAGTCCAGCGGAATTACCGAACACACTTGAAGAAATTGTTGGCAGCACTAATATAACACTACTGACTTTCTCGGATGCGTCTCCGGCTTTTTATAAATTTAAAAATAGAATGGACATTTTGAGACTTGAAACGGGAAGAATATTTAGTAAAATGTATCACTTAGTCAATTTAGCAATTGAAAAACATGTTGGGATTCTCGAATTAGGGTTTAGTCAAAACGAGATTAGGATTAGAATATTTCACCATGGCAACTACCATACGTGCTATTTGAAAGGTCCAAATATGGTTTTTAATGCTGATGTTTGCAAAATACTCAATTCATTTGCTTATATTACAACATCGGGTATGTTAGCTTCTGCAGAAGATAGTGAACAAGCCCTTGCTAAGCTATTGCTTTTGACAGGTGGAATAGGGCTTGACCGTTTTGATACAAATGACCCTGAATGGATTCAGACTGGCGAGTATTTTGCGTCCACGTCTGACAATATGCTTCGATCAAGGTTTCAAAATTATTTGGCTCTAATTGTGCAGTCTGGAATTGACTACCTCCAAAAAACTTATATTACAACATATTTGATGAAAATGTACTTGAAAAAGCACTTCACGCCTGGTACAATGAGCACTTCTACGAAAGCAAATAATGGTGAAATTAACTTAGGTTATTTAACATCAATGTGGATGCAGAACGGGTGTTTTTATTTTTACTCTAAGGATAAATGCGATCTAAATTTACACTCAAATCAAGAGAATCCAGTGAAATTGGTAGATTTTTTAGCGGTTTGGGCACTGTTCATTGGGTTACTTATATTATCTCCGTGTTTATTTATTACAGAAGTTATATTTTATAAGTTAACAAATAAAACATAGATATAGGCTACCTTTAAATGTTATTAAGAATTCGGTAATAATATACTAATGACATGGATATTCATATTTATTTGTATAAGCGATGCCTGCATGAATAATAAAATATCAGTTTAAAGAATAAAGTCCCTAAAATGTTTAACAGTAATTTTTCCCCATTAATTAATTTCGAAGTCGGGTATGAAAATCTCCGAACCAAAATCACCGAAAGCCTTTAAGTAAATGAATCACTACATCCGATTTTCATATTTTTAAATGTTTCAAATTTTATGACTTCAAACACAAGTAACACCATTCAAAGTGAAAAACTTTAATCAAATTGTTGAATAAACATTTACACATTTTTGCTTCAGCAAAAGTTTTTATTACTCGGGTCACTTCAAGTTGAAAAACTTTTGTTTAGGTGGGTAAACCTCTTATCGAAAATATGAATTATTCGGAATTGAGTTTAAATCCATCTGCACTGAGAATTAATCAATCCACTCAAAAGTTTGATATTTGGTCGTGTCCGAATGCTCCGGCAACAAGCATAATCTTGAAGATCACTTTTAAAATTAAATAAATAATTGCGAATTCCAAATACATTTATATCTCACGTTTGTTCAGATACAATACACCTATTGCAAAATAAGGCAAATTGAAGTACTAGCGTCCACACTATGTATACACTGATCAGTCATGCGATATAAGATCCCTTACAACTAAGAACTTGAAGCGTTCACTGATTTAATTAAACTAGTAACTAATATGTTGTTCAATTTTTAATGTATTTTAATACTGACGTGTCATTTTAAACCGTTGTTTGGGTTTTTTTACAACGTTGCTTGACGACAATATAAAAGACATAAGTAAGCAATCATCTGGTAAGTAGCGTCATATTTCAGAAAAGATCTCTGGACATCAATAATCTAATCCAATATCTTGAAGTTTATTGTTAAAGCTCCATATTCATAATTGCTGCTGTAATTAGTTATACGGACATGCATTCTTTAAGGTCACAAGTTAACCTTATTTTGCCAATTTGCTTTACTTCCTATTCGGGAAACTGCTTCGATGGAAATAACAATTAAAAGTTAAAGCTTGAGAGGCTTTCATCTTTAATAAATATCCTTTCAACCTGCACTATTCATACCATTCAAAATATCAACAAGTCTCCAACCTTAAACACTAACATCATATGTTTTCGCCAGAGGCAGCTGGTTAGTTTACATTCAAGTCTTATATCAGCAAATGAACATAACGTAAGCGATACGTATCTTGATGTGGACATTGGTAATGCCTTATTTTTATTTCTAAAAATGCATTCCATGAAATTTTCGCAAACCTGTTTTACTGCGCTTTACCTTAAGTTCTTAATCGAAGACCCAAATACTTCGTTTACCAATTTGCATCTGAGAATTCAAAATAAACGAGTGGGATGGAAGTACCAATTTAATCAGCCTGACGATATATTGATCCCATTTATTCAATTTAATACATTACAGAACAAAATTTTCTACTCATCAACATTTTTAACGCGAGCTAATGTTATACTACTTGACTTGAATGAAGGAAGCATTTACCTTACAAACATGGCCCATGCAGATGAAATGTCATATCAAATTGATCAAGCTTCGCAAAACTCATTAAAAATATTTACCGCTCAAGTTCCTTTGGTGAACTTGTCTAATCAATTGGCAAATATCAAAACAATAGCTACAAATTCGAAATTTTAACCAATAGCTACAAATTTCCAGCGATTGTTCATACAAATTCGATAAATTGTCCCGTCGAAACTATACATTTCCAACAATCAAACAGTTGGATGACAACAGACTGGGTATTTTGCCTCAAAGAAATAATTCAATCAAAACTAAATTGCACTTCAGAAAAATTCCAATCAGAACTTTCTTCGCCAAATTTCCAACAAGTTGATCATACTTACATATACAGTGACAGCTTTTTTGTATCTCACGGAAGCTAATTCTATGGGCTTAAATATAATGTATTTGATATACTAAAGAGAGACAGAAACGTTTATGCACTCTTATCCACATTTTCACTAATTGGCTGGTCAGTTGTTTTAATCACCGGTTATTTTGTTGGAGCTGTGTTGATATTATTAGAACTGCCACAGTATAAATTCAACATTTTCTGTTGGTTGGTTACTGTGGTGTTAGAGCAAAATGATGAGAGGAGAAACAAATTAACAAGAGCTAGTACAATTATTATTTTGATCTGGATATATGCAGCTCTTGTGTTGCGCAACGCGTATACATCAAATTTGTTCTCTTATATGACACTAGAGCCAACTCCACTTAATTTGCCACGAACATTTGATGAAGCTTTAAATAGAAGTTCCTTAGTGCTTCTGTCAACACCAAGAGCTATTACGGTACTAAATGACTACAAAACTGAAATTATCGAAAACAGGACTTCTAACCAAACCAAAATATATGCTGTAGTAAGTCATGCATGGCAGACGTTGTGGCGAATGGATTACCGTAGAAGCTATCCAGGCGGATTTATAAATGTTCGAAAACCCAAAAATGGGAATCATGACATTTGCAGCAGTAAGAAGAACGGGCAAATCGATGAAAAAAGTTGCAGAAACTATGACAAATTTCGATATATGGCTCCAACAGGACCAATTGAAGATCCAAGGACTTACTGCGCTGCTACTTTTCAAAGTGTAAAATTGTTACTTAAATTAGACCGAATCCAAGCTGTAATCGACGACAACGACTATGCTGAATTTCTTCAAACGGGAAGTTTCCTGGTGACCATGACAGACAATGTATTACGTCCTAAGCTTGATAAATATATGGCTCGAATTGTAAACTCTGGGCTTGATTTAGTACAGAAGAAATATATATCTGAGATAAATATGCGTGAGTATGTCAAATCCATGTACATTAATAGTGATATTTTTGTCAATAGTAGCTTAAATAATAACATGTTAGGTTATTACACTGTTAGATGGATGCACGGCAGGTGAGTGCGGTTTGACCAGAACTCTGAAGTTAAGCAACGCACTCTCGCCAAAGCAGTTGGATGGGTGACCGCCTAGCGAGTGCTGATGGGATTCTGGCCCACAGAAGCACCCTTTGTGGGATCTATATCTATCTGTGGTAGGACTGTCGTGCTAATTCCTACTCGGCTCGGTGCGTACCATCTAATGGTCAGTACGGAGTAGGTATGCTTTGATGGCTATATGAGGCACTACGCATTCCTATAGAGCGTCCGTTCTCTATAGGAAGTATAAAAAGGTCAGAACGCAATAATCCTCTACTTGGATTCTGTCGCCTCGGTTTACCGAGCCCTGTATACCTTTACCTTTAGATGGATGCAAATGAACTGCTTTAAATTTTACCTGAAGAATAAATGTTATATTAAATCAAATAATGTTATTGAAGCTCCCGGTACAATGAAAGATTTATTAGCTGTGTGAATGCTTTACACTGTGTTAGTTGTAGCAAAATTTTTAATTTTTATCTATAGCTGGTTAACAATTCGTCCAATTTGATCCAAGTACTACGTTAAAGTACAACATGTTAATAGTTTTATATGTATCTAATTTAAATTAATATAAAGCAAACATTGTTCTTTATCGAACTAAGCATCCTCACGTCTCGTCTAGTTTAAACCCTTTGGCCGGCCATTTCTCGTTCACATAAAATTCTACGATTATATTGTCGCAATATTCTGTTTAGAAATATCAAATAAAATCATTTTAAAATACAGAAAAGTACACCTGAATTTACTTCAGTATAGAAAATAAAAGGTACTATGGAATTCTTTTAGAATATTTTACTAAATTTAATAAATTGACAGGTGAAACTCACATCTAAATTTTTACGATGACTAATATCTCTATATAAATATTATTTGTCCAAATAATCACTTATTCTGTTTTGAAGCATCGTTCAAACTAAAGAGCGTAGAATCGAATTAAAACTGAACCTTCCATTTGTATAAAAATGAGAATACGTTTAGCCACTTCTACTAGACTACTACCTTTAAATTATTTACGCTGCATTTCATACTAAGGAATTTCGGGATTAACAATTTTTTAACGGTTGCAGTCCAGGATGACGTCTTAATACATTTGCTTAGTTACGCGTGTGGTGAAGAAAAAGGTAACATTTGTCAAAGTTTCAGGAACTGTTTAAATAAAAACAATAGCGTTTTCAAAAAAAACGATATCATTTGCCAAAAAGCCAGTTATTAATATCAGTTCAAAACATGGCTAAAATAAGTTTACTTAAGGGATTTGTCGTTTCATTTATCAAAGTAAGATAACGCTTACAACATAAAATCCGTACAAAAAGACCATTTCATAGTTAACTTTTTGTAGAAGTCATATTCTTTATCACAATGAGTACGAGTACGGGTTTGACAAACTTTGAAACCTTGTATCAAATTTTTATGCCATGTACTATGTATTTCATTAGGGATATCCATCCATCAACCTCTTCGTATCACAATTTTTACCAATTGTCCAAAGGATTGTGTGCAAACGTACAAGCTACCAACGAATTTTACAGTACTTCTCAGCACAATAATAACACTGCAATGCTAAATATTAATTTGCTTGCCACAAATGTTTCACCAAACAAAGAACAATTCGAATCAAAACTTAGATTTGTTTGTAATATTCAACTGTTCCTAGTCAACACACCAGAAAATTCGAAGTCTACTTATGAACTAAACCTTAATTTTGTACACACTCTCACATACCTCAGATTCTATCAAGCTGACTTTATTCTTATACCAGTAAATGTAAAGTATTTGGCCGTAGGCAGCCTGGTTCTAGAAGCAACATTTATTTCCAAAACAAATATAATACTAATGGATACTTACAAAAATAGGCTATATTTTGCCTGCACTGCAAAATCAGAACTTACAAAATCTTCAAGAGACCCGACAATTGATCCCTTTTATATTTTACGCACACTTCGAGTTCCATTAACTTTATTAAATGAACATTTTTCCAACCTTAACGCGTACAATAATCTAGTTAATATTTTAGACAAACTTAGTTTTCAAAGAATTTGTAATTTGCGTACTGACGTTTGCACATTTGCAACTTTAAAAACCAAGAAATATAGATTTGGAGAGTCCTGGATGGATTGTACAAATAAATTATTTCAAATAACGATAAATTGTACAAATGATTGTATATTGCATTCTGTCCGGCATTTTAGAAATCTTCCCGATGTAGGCATCGAAAGATACTACTTTATTATCCCACACGGAAGTGAATATTATGGACCTGTTTACTCGCTGTATTATGTAAAGCCATTTGGCAGAAATATGTTCTCATTGTTGTCACCATTTGCATTAGAAGGTTGGGCAGTACTTTTAGTTAGTTTTTATTTTGTTTGCTTTATGCTCTGGTTTACAAATATTAATTTCAACCCTCTCTTCTGGAGTTTTACTGTGGTGCTGGAACAAAATGATGATCTAAACGGAAAAGTACACAGGTCTGTCTTACCCATTGTTTTAGGCTGGCTATTAGTAGCTCTTGTTCTAAGACAGGCGTATACCTCAAACTTGTATGATTATATGACTTTCGAGAAAACACCGTCGGATTTACCAAAATCCTTTACAGAAATTTTAGTAAATGATGAAATTGTGATTTTTGCTTCGAGGGATGTTATTTTCTCCATACTTTACTTTGATCTCCGAGGTATTTTCAAAAACATAAATTTTAAACTCTTAAAGGAAAACGTTTTTCGAAGATATTGGTACATGCAATCATTAGACGACCCGGCTCCATTTTCAAATTTTCGTGCGAATACTAATGAAAATCACGTTATTTGTGACTTTGAAGATCGAAGTCGTAAAGTCATTATAAAAAGTACTTGTGTCAAAATTGATAAATTTGCTTTTTTGACGGTATCAGGCCCAACAACCAATTATGAAGATGTCGTCCAATTTTACACAGCTAAAATGTTACTAACTTTAAATAACATTGGACTTAAAATTTTGGAAAACAACGAAAACAGTTTGTTCAAAACTGCAAATCTTTTTGTATCAGTTTCTGACAATTATTTGAAATTTAAATTCGAGAAATATTTGGCATCTTTTGTAGAGGCAGGACTTGACTTGTTGCTAAATCGTTATATATTTGAAAATCGAATCAAGGTTGAGGTAAAAGAACGCGCTGAATATCTAAGAAGAGAAAGGGCTATTTTTGTCACTGATAATATTACTGATCATAATCTACTAACGTATGCAACACACTGGAATAAGAACAAATGCTTTAATTTTTATCGGAAGAATAAGTGTGAATTGAAAATGAATGTTTCCGAGTTACCGGTAAAACTAACCGATCTTATTGCAGTGTGGGTGTTTTTTACTGCGTTATTAGTATCATCTATTTTTAAGTTTCTTTCTGAATGTATTTGAATGAGTTTTTAAAGGGCACAACATTGCGTTGTTATTAAAACATAGATTTATCCATGCTTGTTCATCAGCATGCACGCTACATGAGTCTGTGTAGGCCAAGTATTTATGTCTGGTATATTGTACTTGTAATTATTTGTTAATTGTCCTTATCATTATATGTTATTAAAATAAACCCGCTGTAATAGCGATCATAACGACGGAGCTGAAACAATGCTACAAATGAAATTGTTAAACATTGTTGCTGACAATGAAAAACGCTTTCGAATTATATGTCACATGACATGTTTTCGATTGACCCCGTTTACTGACCTTCTGAGGTCCCTTTGACCTAAAGTGACCCCTGATTCGTGATCTACTCGACGAGAGCTTTCGATTGCGCTATTCAGATGTACACTTTGATCAAGTTGAAAATTTTCGATTTTGACCTTTGATCTTGGGGCTTGACCTTGGGGACTGGAAATCAATAGGGTTCTTGCCCTTGACCCTAGTGACCCATATGCCAAATTTGAACGAAATCTGTCGACGCGTTCTTGAGTTATCGTGTTCACAGACAGACAGACGGACAGACAGACGGACAGACGGACAGACAGACGGACAGACAAACACGCTAAAGTCAATACTCGCTGAGCTTCGCTTTTCAGCTCCGTAATAAAGAATTAAAACTTATATACAGTTGTCTTTCCCAATACTGATTTCATAGCTGTACAAGTATTTGCGACATCATAACTTCGAATCCGGGATAACAAATTCCCAACCTTTTAAGAAAATCAAAAATATTTTTTTAAATTATGCTAGCATAAAAGTATTTATATTTACGTTCATTTTTTATGTGTTAGAATTTAGAGCTTTCAGTAAAGCTAGAAAATTGTGGATGGCACTACATCAAGAGAAAACCTCACAAGCTTGTCAGATTGAAGTGACAGTATGTCGTTATATCAAAACCATAACTTCCTACAATCTTGTTTAAATAATTGGATTTGTGTAATTGAAGTGTAAACTCCTAAATAATCTAGGCCTTATTTCACTTGTTATGTTGACAACGCACTTATAAGTTTCAATACAAACTATTCCTGCTATTTCGTGTCAATATTTTGGATTCTAAAAGAATAAAAAAGAAGAAGATAGAAACTTTTTAATTTCATTATGAAGGATTTAATTTTAATTTTTCACATGCTATCACAACACTCGAGCAAGTAGACCAAATAAGAAGGCTATTTTGTGTCTAAGTTGTTATCAAATTTGCGAGAATAGTTCAACGTAAAAGCTAACCGTTGCAAGTTTTTAAATCTATTAAAAATGTATTTCATTAAACAAACCAGCACCATAAATTAGATTTTTTGCATTATTTTTCCAATAATTTTGTCATGCTTGAAACAAGTAATCAATTACAATTTTGAAGCCCTCTGGCCTTCTTTACAAGTATTTGCATCATGTACGGTTCACATTGTCCGCGACGAGGAGCCCTTCATTATTAACCATAATTTAGACGATTTATGTACGAGTTTCTACGTCAGCATACGCAGAACAAAAAATTTGGAAGCAGAATTCAAAGCCAATTTAAAACTGGTAACACATCTTTCGATTGGTCTAATAAATGAGAACAATTCCCTGCTATTTAAACAATTGTATATAATTAGATATCTGCAACGTTGAATTTATATTTATTCCGTTTACTAATTTTAACAGAAACTGGTTTAGGTATAAATACTATGTAAAGTTTCTGGTTGATAACAAAATACTTCCTAAAATATATCAACCAAACTTTATTTTTATTCCCACTAATATACAAGTGTCGGGGCTAAATCAACTAGACTTCTACATGACTCCAATAACAAGTGCAACAATCATTATATTAGACTTGTATTCAAGCCTTGTGTATTTTATTTGTGTTACGTGTGCAAGTGCAGAAGATTTCGTTTACGTTTAAGCTATGAAAACAAAATATCTGTACTCTACCATTTTTGTCCTCAAGTTTTAAATTTACGCCTGGAAGTGAATACAATTAAGCAAGCATAAAATGAAATTCAAAAATTCAATATTCGCAATAGCAAGCATGGACCATCTAAGAATTGTCCGTATGAAACACAAATTGTGCAAACCTATTCCTGGATTGAATGTAATAAGGAGTTAATATCAAACAGAATTAATTGTACATCGCCATTTTGTTTGCAACAGTTAAAATTTCATTTTGGACGTGCAATGCCATCAGTTTATATTTTTGGATCTCTCATGGAAGTGAGTTTAATGGAATAGAAAATCTGGTCTTTTATGTTTCGGCAACATCTCGAAACTGGTATGCCCTTCTATCACCATTTTCTCTTAGAGGTTGGCTAGTGATATTATCAAGTTTTTATTTCGTGGGATTGGTGCTTTGGCTTTCAGAGTTTCAGTCAAACCCATTCCTTTGGTTATTTGATGTAGTTTTGGAGCAAAATGACGACAGCAGAACAAAGCTTAACTCACTTAATGTAATTCTGATTTGTGTATGGTTATGTGCAGCTCATGTGTTGCGCAGCGCGTACACATCCAACATGTATGATTATATGACATTTGAACAAATCCCAACAAATTTGCCTCGTTCTTTTACCGAAATTGTACAGAGAAAAACGTTGTCGTTTTATCCTATTACGACGCTTTTCGTATACTTAGTCAATATAAAACCACAGTTGATAATGCTGGGTTTGGCAACCACACGAAGTTGTACGCATTGGCCAACTGATAAATTAGAAAAAAATGTTTGAATGAGTTTTAATTATGATGGTTTTACTCTAGCAAACATTCGAATTCAAGCCGGAGGGAAAAGGGAAATTTGTAAAACTAACTGGTTTAGACGAGTTGTCGACAAATTGTGCGAGAAACTGGATATATTTTCTTTTATGACTACATCTTTTTCGAACAATGCATTGGACAAAGAATGGTTTTTCGGGAAACTACTACTACAGGCAAGTAGCCCCGGTCTTAAAATACATCCAATCTATGAAGCGAAACGATTTCTTTTACTCAGAATTAAATCACGTTTACAGATGTAAATATGAAAATTACTTGGCATCCATTTTTGAAGCAGGTGTAGAAAGACTACAGTCAACGTATATGACACTATTTGCTTTAAAACAACATTTGAACAATTTTTCCAAATCTCACAACACATCCATTCAAGTCTATGACCCCAAATGTGACATTAAATGCAATGTTTGTAGTCAGTCATTGGTGCAACATAGTTTACAGTGGTTACAAAACGGTTGTTTCATTTCCTATTCGCAAACAAAATGTGATTTTAATGTGGGCAAAAAAAGAAAAACCCCGTTAAACTATTTGATTTATTGGTTGTTTGGGTACTTTTTATTGGACTTCTAGTAACAACTGTTGTCGTGTTTTCATATGAGTATGTACAATTTCGGCTCAACATTTTGTCCGAATTGACCATCAACTGGGGTTAGATTTTTTTGGTTTACTATACATTTAATTAATCTCATGTTATAATTTAAATTCCAATCAAAGGATTTAGAAATAAACTTGGTAGAAATAATATAAACTTTCCTGTTCTTGGTAAACACGGCAATGATGCATATTGTGTCAATTCAGGTCACGATGTGTTTCTGGTGAAGTCGAGATCATGCAAATGTAAAATTCATGTGTGTTTAATGTTATATGAAACTTTGTGTAAAAATCAAAAAAAAAATCCTGCGTTATTTTAAAACGTATGTTGTTTTAAGCTTAGGTGTTTAACATTTTATATACACAGAATAAATGTGATATTTATAAAAAACGCATAAATGAAAGTTTACGTAACAATGTAAGTTTTGTTGCCTCTTTGGGTACTTTATTTTGTATTTGTTGTAGTGAATGTTTTATTTTTTCTATAAATGTTTAACAACTTGTTCAATTTGATCCAATTAAAAGTGCATTACCACCGAATGATAGTTTTTATATGCATTTAATAAAAATTCATATAAAGTAAATACTGGCTCCAGTTTTACCCAAATATAATTAAATATCGTGTATGTTAAAAACTAAATTGCTATTTATCGCGGCCTTAAAAATAGAATTTCTTCATTTTATTTCAATGTGTTTAAAATTTAGTAATGTGTTTTTAAACTTATTAACCTTTCGGCGTCACTTGTGTCAATCGAATAGTTGCACAATGGTGTCTTGCAATTACAAACGAAGCTCTTTACATCTCCTCCTCCTCCCTTTTACCTTCCTTTCACTGCATACTTTACCATCACTTTCCGCCGTACTTTACCATCAACACTTGACGAGCAGAGTATTCGTCATTTTAAAAAGAAAAAATAAATAAATCCGCTGACAAAGATCCATTTTGCAATTTTAATTTTTATATAAATGCAGTAAGTTTACTTTGATGATGGTTAAATTTGATAAATTACAAATCAATCGATTGACATTCACTACAATTTGCACGAAATTATTTAAGTAACAATACGACTAATTCTTTTAAAATCCGAAATATTACAAGTTGCAAGTTAGAATACGAAAAATATTTGATAACCTAAGTGTAGTTAAAAAAGTTATTTCAGCTTATTCCACACAGAATTTTTTTTTACGAAAACCAAATACCTTTTTAAATCCATTCAACCGAACATAAGTAGTGTATATATGATTGCGTAGAACTTAATTTATTCATACGTTGGTAAATATAATAAAAAGTTTAAGCTTTAAAGTGTTATCAAAACCCTTAGAATGATTGTATTAAAATGTGTTTATACATCAAAAATTGATTTTAAAGTGTTCAAGTTTAAAGAGCCATATGAAATGAAATACTGAAGAAAATTGAAAGAAATAAATCTGGGTGTACAATGTGGTGTACAGGTCGGTATAATAGAGTCGAATAGGTCTTAGTACATTACCATATCAGAAGAATTTTATTTGTAGAAATTTGTTAGTCGACCTAAAAATTATTGGCGAAATTTTAGTAGGGAAATCGGTTTAGTCGAACTTTTTTTTAGAAGAAATCAACTTAGTCGACATTCATTTTTTAAACTTTTACTTATCGAATTTAGTCGGAAATTGTCGAATTTCATTTTTCGGCTGTATTAAGCATAATTGAACCTAATTTTACTAAACACAACCCAGCACTACCATCAGTACTAAAGCGAACCTAACATAAAAGTCAATATATTGATAATTGCCATTGATCATGTATATGTTGTAAGCATGTTGAAACTAGTTCTTACTTAATATGAAATTTATCGAGCACTTACTACTTAGCTTTTAATTGATACAAGAAACAAATATATGCCTCACTGCCAAAAGTAATTTACGCTTTAGTTTGCCTTATGTAGATTTAAATTGCCGAAAACCCTTCAAACTTTTGAATAAAAAATTACATCTGAATTTGTTAAACATTTCATTTCAACAAGTGTTGATTTCGAGTGTTCAGCAAACTTAATAAAAAGCGGGCATTTAAAGGGAAATTTTACGCTATATTTTTATTTCATTACGTAAACATCAATTCGAATAAAAGGTCCACCCAATATAATACTGGTCAATGGCGCGTTTACAATCGTTTTGTATGTTTTTTATTAGTTTTAGAAATATACGTACCCATGAATTCCACTTTTCCGAAACATATTCACTCGCACAAAATTTTTTTCCTGAAGAATCACTGCAGTCCAATTTTACCCACTGTGACTTATCTCTGGTTTTACCTACATTCGATAGAAGTTTAATTTCTTTGACGAACGTGGCTGGAGTAAATATTTTTCCTTTAAAAGTGCCCATTCTCTTAACTCAGCTTTATAAATTTAGATTTTTATTCGAACGAAATGAGTATATGAACGGAAATCTCACCAGCCAGTTTAAGTATTACCGCACATTTAACGTCGCACCTCCGTTTGCCAAGCTAGTGCTAAACAATGGACGTATGGTCGTAACAGATAATTTAACTTCATGTTTTTCCAAGTATTTTTTCATTGGATCTGAAGAACTTTGCACTAAAATTAAATTTCTGAACTTCACATCAAATAATCGACCATGGAACTACGAACTTAGTGTTTATATTTTCCCAACAACTTCGTACTTACAAAGTTACCAATATTTTAATCAACTTTGGAGTAACTCGCATGGCAACAAATATAAAGGACTCGTTATCTCAAATAAAGCACGACTCCTTCTACTTGAGAGCGAAATTTCCGAAAGGCTTTTGAGTAGCTATAGGCATTCCTTAGCAGACTCAGGCCAATATCATGAAAATGAAATCTTAATAACTGTGACTTACGCACTGCTAAGTAAAGCACTGCCGGCATTCCTTACAGTCTTTCAACCATGCACGAATTGCAAATTTGTAATAACCATATTCGAAAACCTAAGTATGGTAGGTTTACAAACACTTTTGACAAAAATAAGTGAGGATTTTTGGAAATCGGGGAACTTCTCCGTATCATATGTAACCGTTGAAAATGCTGATATTTTCAAAGATGTTGAAGTGTCGAATAAAAAATTTAGAAATAAAACTAGATTTTCAATTTCGCAAATGATACTTGGCAGGATTGCTACTTTGTTGAAAAAATGTTTAGGATCTAATACCAAACTACGCCACGGCGAGCCCACATTTCGACCGACATTGTCTCTAGTCAAATTTGTAGGTTACGACTTTGATAGCACCGAGTTTTCTATGCAATTTGCCCCAAACAGAATCCAATATATTGGCTGTGGAGACACATTTATGGACCAAAGATCTTATCTGGTTTTGTTAGCAAGCTTTGATCATTACATTTGGACTTTTATAGTTCTTGTTGTGTTTGTCATTATTCCAATTGTGTGGACCAAAGTTTTAAACCCTTCCGGAAACCAATATTTCACTTTCCCAACTTCAAACATTCTTGAAGTTTTTATGGCCGTATTTAAATGCTTAACTGAACAGTCAACCCCATTCCCAGAAAATACGTTTTTGAGAAACAGTTCGTTATTAAGATTTGTAGCGTCTGTTTTACTGTTGGGTATATTGGTACTTAGCAATGCATACAAAAACGATAATATAAATGTGCTCATATCACCATTGCGTTTTCGTGCATTTGAGAATTTTGACCAACTTGTGGGCAAAGACTACAAGGTATTTGCAGAATCACATGATTTTAATTTTCGTAATCCTTCATTTTACAATAATAGGAAAATCGTAGAAATTTTAAAGTCAGCCACTCGCCAATCCAATCACACGATAATTGCAGAACGGAAAACGAATCTAATAATGTTGGAACAAAAATTCATTTTAATGCGAATAGATTCTGTAATTATGTCACTAGCAAGGTTATTTTCCAAAAATTCAGCACCATTGCCTCATCAAATTGATAAGTTCTTGAAGAAATCTTACATGACTAGAGTAAACATCCTACCACATGTTCTTGAGCACCCCAAAAATGATCCCTTGAATAGAAACGATGTATTTAATATATTTTTGTCGGTACAAAAAGAACTCTCACTGAATGTTTTGGCCAAATGTAACAAGACAGCTATAATAACATACGAACCTGCTGTGAGGGAATACGAGTCTCTTTTAAAAACGAAGGGTTTAAATAAAATTTCTATCAGCAAGGAGGTATTGCTTGATAATAGAATTGGTGTTAAACCTTTGGGTTGGTTTCCTGTATTTGTTCTACATCGCTTAAGGGGTGTAGAGCAATCAGGTATTGCTGATTGGTGGAATAGAGTTGTAACTAACCATGTTGTACGTGTTCGAGCACAAAATCCTAATCAAGAGAATCAATTTGATATGAACAAAACTTTAACGCAAATATCAGTGCAAAATAAAGGGGATATGTCTGGAAATATATTTGTTATATTTTTGGTACTTTTGATTGGATGCTTCGTAGGAATTCTGGTTTGGTTATTAGAAATCTGTTCTTGGAATATAGTAAAGTTTTGTAAAGGCAAATATATTATATTTTGATATTGTAAAGCTAATTGTAGACACTAATGCTAACCCCATTATAATAAAAATGTAATTGCTAGACTAAAGCTAATTAAAAATTAATCTACATACAAACAGTATTCCAAAGATGTATTAAAATACGTACACACATACACAGCACGCTTACAAAATTACATTCACGAATATGAAAATATATAGCAAAGTCAAGCTACAATTTTAGGCGATACTTTTAGGGGACAAACAAATTCACTCAATTTATTTAGGCTGACTCAAAGTTTAAATTCGTTTTTATTGATAGCTTATAAGAATTGTGGTCAAAGAAAAATTGCAGTTGTGCTTTTACATTTTATGCTGGCTTTGGACAAAGTTAGGCCATTTGCATTTCAAAAAAATATTATAAAACGATTAAAGTTTTCTGAACATAAATTGTCCCCCAAATAGTAGAGTGGTCGATAACATGTTAACATCAATCAAGGTTTGGTGTATAAACATGCGGAATATCATCTTAATCGGTTGGTTATTGTAGTTTTAAAGCAAAATGATGACAGGAGAATCAAAATCACAAAAGCAAATGCAGATAATATTTTCATTTGGATCTAATATTTTTACAAATATAATATCATGTACTATTATTAGAGTTTTAGGGAATTCGAAAACCTTTAAAAAATTATATTAGCATTTAAATAATTATTCTTCAATTCTCCTATCAGGGTCAGTAAGTTTACGTCATTTGTCACCGTAAGTTTATCTTTGGGTTCCATATTAAAATTGTAACAAAATATAAGGTCATTGCTGCTGAGAATGTTGACTGTAAAGAATATTTGGATAGAGAGCACTTTTTAATTAAACTTGAAAATGATTTGGGATTTAAGCAAACCTGTCTTGTCGAGATAAAAGTTACATGTGTCATGATATATATATATATATATATATACATATATATATATCCGTCAAAGTACGAAAACCAGCCCAAGAAGGC
>JAQFZG010000501.1:0-31887 GCA_034695465.1 Entomobrya nicoleti
ATATCATCACTCATCATATCCATCATCTAGACTATCGACAGTGCCGCCCTTCACATGGTAAACCCCCAAACTAACTCGCATAGTGTATCAGGCCATAAAAACTTTTGATCTGCTCAAAAATCAACAAGCGCATTTAGGCAGCTTCCTGAACAAATTATTTAAGTAGAACTAAAAGTACCCACTCCCTTTCATTTTTCACAGTCATCGCTTCTCCATTCTTTACTAAAATTGCATTTACATGCTCACAAAGATGTAAGATATATTCTCTATTTACTCACCATCGCGTATCATCATCTCGCCCTTTTTGCCCTCTTCAGTATCTTCTTCAGTATTTTGATTACCTTCTCGTTACTTCCATTTTTAAAAGAGATGATGCATACACGCAAGCGTAAACATCTCGGCAGCGAAGACACGATAAATGACAAGGGGATACCACCAAACCAGTAACAATACTCTCGTAATAATCCATCTGTGAAGGATCATACGCTTCTCAGAGATCACAATCAGTGAATAACGTTATATGAATACACATAGGAAAGATATGTATGTATAATAAGCATAATATATAAACTATTCATCAAGATTTCATCGTCAAAAATAATAAACGTGTATTTTACAACGAACCATACAAATTCATCATTAAACACTTTACTAGCGATGATCAATTCTCTTTTTTTTTTACCCCAAAATGAATTCAAAATTTGTGCAGTTAAGTAAAAATGAGGATAACAGAAGGATTTTTATAGATGGAAACAGTCATTTCCTCGTAACTGCTTTTCATCGCCGTCACGTTGCCTTCAATATGAGAGCACGAAAATAGGATTTTTGTGTAATGTCGAAAAAATAAAGAGGACGCGCATTTTTGGTTACATATACCAGGGTCCCTGCTCTCTATTCAAATTATTTAAGTTGGGCATACAGTCTTATATAGCTCATGAATAAGAATGGAGGAAAAAGGGTGACCAAAAAAATGAAAATAAGAGAGTGTATCTGTTTTTAAGACACATTATTTTATCAAATTATAAAAATAAAACTATTACGTGTGCAATGCACAGTGAAGCTATTTATTACTCTCGAACCCTCTCCTCCTTTTTTACGAGTTCACATCGCATAATCGCCTTACTTACAAATTCAAAAAAAGGCTTTACTTTTTAAAGCTTTTTTTACAGCAATAATAATCGTAATAATCATAAAATATCTAGATGAATGCAAAAAGTGCAACAAGCAAAAGAAAAAAAGTGAAGTGATGCATCGCATCTGCAGGAACATCAGCAAGCAGACTGAGACTCTATTGAGTTGAATTTGAGTAGAATACAAATGCAGAATAACTACCTATTGAGCATTGTTGTTTTTGTTACAGAGAACGTCTGCTCCACCACCGTCTTGGTCGTCCTCGCACTCGCACCTCATCCTCCTCCTTTTGTTGCGCTTATAAGCAAAACGACACGAGTGCAATAGCACACAAAAGTGACTTGAGAATTTATTTTAGCATTGTCGTAAGTACTTACTCTTTCCCGGCGACTCCACTACTACTCTTCCTCAGTCTCTCAGCAAACACGCTGCAGTCAACAGTCACGTACAAAAAAAAACATTAAATTGATTTTAAACTCAAGACATTCTTACCTTCTTTCAGAACAACAATAAAAAGCAGTTAAGAGATGTACTAGTTATTTTTTTGTATAATTGTATGTGGTTGTCATTATAATCATCAGAATAAAATTGGTGAAGATTGACTCTTTAAAAAACCAGGCGACTTGAGCGCTTTAATAGGCACGTAGTTAAATTTTGCTCTCAATTTATACGTGGTTTACATTTATATTTAAATTCAAAGTTGCATCTTTTTTATAATTCTGTGGACGTGAACTAAATTTTTACTTTTTACCGCTTTTAGTCCAGCAACTCCGTTTCGGACCAGTGTTGAAAATGACACTTCAGTACAAAGTTTATACAGTTGCAGTTCTGTCAGGTAAGGTTTCACCTTGATTCTGGAGTTAAATATTTTGGGTGTAACATAAATGTTTATGCTTTGAGCTATAAATTAACGCATTTTGGGGGACATCAGTTAACATAACTTAATTGGAATTAAATTTCCATCATTCATTTTTATATATAGGCACGTTGCATAATAACTTGGTTAACTGTAATATATAATTCGCATCATTGCATTTCTATCATTCTCTCTCTACACATTTTTCGCCTTGTGTAACATTTTTATGTTAATCTTCTTCCATCTTTGCTTATATGATTTACGGGGAAATCCATCACACAGCGGAAAGCGAAAGTGTTTTTAGTAGAAGGTTACCGAGTTTACTTCTTCACAAAATACGCTTTTTCTTTCTATATATCTGATAACATTTTAAGACGTAAAGTGCTCTTTGTAAATAAACCGTTTTTTCCCACGTAACCTTGCGATCGTTCTTCTGCGACAAACAAACAAATATCTAAAAGTTTCATTGATGCTGATACTATTTATAGAAACTCGCATGCTATCTTAGTCTCATCATATCAACTTCCTCTTGATTTACAAAGATAATACTTATCAGGCACTCAACTGCTAATTAATACTGTTTAGGGTATTTTCTTTCAGCAGATGCTTATCAAAGGATGACATATCATTTTGCACTTTAGTAATTAAATGTATCCATCCCCCCACATTTGAGTTTCGATTTAAACCCTTTCACATTTAGAAATCCTTTGATTTACATTTTTTATTGAACTCTCACTCCGATGCATCTAAACAAGCACATCAGCCATTTCATTTTGTTTTAATTTTTCAAAAATCAAATACGGAGACATTTATAATACACAAGGCTTTCTTTATTTAAAATAGACTTGAATTGAATTACTGCATTGCACACACACCGCATCGCCCTGCAAACCGAACAAAGAAACTACATGATGTACCCAATGCACTATAACATACATGTATGTACGAAATGAATACATGACATGGGGAATACACGTCTATATAATTAAATCAGAATTAATTGTGCAGGTGTACCTACACTTTATGCTGTGAAATGGGAATACGTGTCATTTCTCGAATTACCTTTGTTGGGAGAGTCCCTTTTCCTGTAAGAATAGGGATGGCAATAGTACGCATCAGCAGTAATTAATACTTGATTCATGATGACAGGTACGATGTTGTCGTTAAAAAAAGAATCATAGGTGATCGTACTCAATGCAATGCAGGCATATTATTTTTTGACTGGCTCTTTTAATACCACCCAACAAGCAAGTCTTTTAAAACTAACGTCATTTTGTTCCTGTAACTTGTAGTCATACTGTTATTTCTACAAATAACATGCTGGGAAGTGTTGTATGAATACGGACGGACTACGGACTAGATTAATGCAATGCGAATGGTATTATTAGCAAAGTATTGTAATATGACGAATGTCTTCTTTTGTCTTCCATACCGTTCTCATCCACTTTCACTTTTTTGTTTCAAATGTGAAATGTGTCACTATCTTAATTGGTAGATAACGTATCGCAGCACATCGAGATTTTCATAGCTTGACTATCTAACCATTTTAAAAGCTTTTTAAGTCGGTTAGTTCATAATAAAATTAAGAATAATGTGAATTTGAGAATGCTTTTTAAAATTGCTTTTATAAACTTTGCGAACTCGTTCATAATTCATTTATAGTTAGTCTAATTGGAGTTCAGCTCAAGTCAGACCAATATTGAGCTTATTAGAATTAGAATCATGATAAAAAGACAGGTGTGGTGATGATGGTTGTTCACTTAATTTTTCGCGAGGTTAAGCAGAAAATTTCCAATCTACTGGACCAGCTGCAGTTAAACAAACAACTTTTAACTTTAAATCAGTTTGTTATCATTTCTCCACCCATCAATTAAAGAATGAGATACACGCGTTCAAAAAATAATGAAAAGAGTACAACAAAAATTCATAAACATAATTATGTTTCTATTCAACTTTTGTCTGCAATTTTTCATTTGCGCTTAGTCAAAAATTAATTTGTGGTGCCCCCTCCCCATTCAATTCGCGAAAGTATTTTAATAATGTACCACTGAATGAACAAGTTCACTACACAAATTACTGAAGTAAATTGTAAACTTGCAAAATGCATTCACTCAATTTAAAAAAAATAAAAACTTAGCTACATCATCACACGGAACGCACTCCCCAACAACCACGCCATCATAAACAACAAAGCCACCGATCATTGATCTTGTTGAAGTGATGCAATAACAGTCAATAGTATCAAACAAGAATGTTATAATTTCCTTGCCATGTCACGCATATATCACCCACAATAAATACACACAATAAGATGGACATTTG
The DNA here is from genome assembly GCA_034695465.1 of Entomobrya nicoleti. Taxonomy (NCBI): domain Eukaryota; kingdom Metazoa; phylum Arthropoda; class Collembola; order Entomobryomorpha; family Entomobryidae; genus Entomobrya; species Entomobrya nicoleti. The sequence continues at coordinate 4,310 of JAQFZG010000501.1, forward strand.
CCATTTCAATGCGTAGACATTTTAAATAATAACAAAAATTATGTATCTCCTCACGCACTGACTTACAAGATAAGCCTTTAGCACGAGACCAGTGGAATTAACCCGAAAGATCTTACAAGAGTATCATGTTGTTGCAATCATCACATCGTCATGTTATCAACTCCTAGAAAATACCATTTAAAAAGGAAACACCCAAAGTCGTAGACAGATCATGTTTTCAACTCTTATCATTAAGATTATTTTGTACTAGTATCTATTATGCTCACTTGCACATGGTACAATTAGGGATCACTTTTTAAAATACTTCTTTTGTAAGCATATTTTTTACTTTACATTTTAAAATCATTAAGCATTGTAGTGGCTGACTAATGGCTTAGTTCGTCTCATCATGTAATGGTCGTATGTACATTTTGATATGATCATTTTTTGTACAATAATCTCATTTGCATGAACCTATATATCTTTTTGACAAATATTCTTTTATTAACTGAAATGTGGCAGTGTGAGTGTGCCGTTTATCATGAAAATTATAATATGAATACCTATAGAGATTCCGAAGAAAGGAGTAGGAGTGCGTGAGTATCTTCTATGACAAAAGATGTATTTTATGTGTGGACATAATAATCATCTCATCACAGCCGCCCGTCAGCATCTTCATCACCATCATCTTCTTTTTTTTTTCATGATGCAATAGAATTGCATCAACAGCAAATAAATTAGCATGTTATTGATGATGATGAGAGTAAACTGCTTTGCTTTGCATATTTTTTGTAATATCTACCAACAAAGGTAACACAACGTATTTTTTATTAGTTTTATTGCAATGCGTTTATTGTACACTGCACTAGAGAGAATCTGAACTGGTCTCATTCTTTGTTATTGTGAGTTCTAAGAAGAATACTCCCTTCTCTAAATACCATCATTTCACTCTTTTAATTTCATGTACAATTTTTTTTGTTACGCATTGTCAATGATATATATGTATGGCGTAGCGTTGTATTGCCATATTTCACTGATTTGATATGGGTCAACAGACGAATTTGGATTATATATATGCAATAGAGAAATATTTGGACTTTTTGGGAGGTCGGTCGCTTACCTTTCGTTTTTAGTAATTTGAAATGCAAGCATTACATATAGACAGGCCCAAAACTGACAGGCAGCATTATATCATCAAGCAGTTTTAATTACGCTTAAGGACATAGAACATATCATGCAATACCATTGTCATCATTTTCACAAGAAATATGCACTGTTGAAATCATAATGTACCATAAATATAATTTAGTAAACTTTATAATGAGCCGTTTGTAATTGGCATTTGATATAATTTGATATAGACCCTCACCTTTGCATCATATTTAATTTTTTAACAAAAATTTACCTTCAAGCACTTGTAAATATGTAAGATATAATAAACTAATCTAATAAATTACGCACAGCAAGAACAACCTCATCAGGTTGTTGGCTTTTGGGGAAAATAATGCAACTGCTACTGGTGATGATGCTAACACTGCATGGGGGAATCAATATGGCTGGTTGGGATGGGCTCCATGTTTCTGCACAAGCTCGAACGACATCGGTGATTGATCCGTGTTCCACCAGAAGTGGCACGGCTCCTCATGAGAATTACTGCGATAAGTACTATTCTTGTGTTCAAAATATAACAACGGTGATGGATTGTGCTAATGGGCTTGCGTACATTGGTGGCAGAGGCAGAGCCAGCAGAGGGAACCAGCTTTTTGGGCCTTGCGAATATGATTTCAATGTTGACTGTACCGGGAGACCTAAAAGAAGTAATTGTTTCAGATTTTTGAGTAATGTAGAATATTTCTTTTCCCCCAATGTCAAACAACAGTACTGGCAGCAACTGGAGCTGTAGCTCAGAAGAAGAGCTCGGATCAAATTAACCCTTGCGACGTTAAGGGAAAGATTGTGGCGGATGTGACATACTGTGACAGGTATTGGGAGTGCGTGAATGGCCAGCCAGAACTCTATGATTGTCCTAACGGACTTGCTTTCGCTGGAAGAAATCGGGGAGTAGCTGATGGATGTGACTACCCATGGAGGGGCAACTACTGCGAAGGGAAAAAACTTGCTAGTATGAACTCATCTTGCCCCAAAAAATATTATTGCATACATTGGGCAACGAATCAAATTCAATCATTCATTTAATCTTTGATATATATTTTTTAATCAAACATTAATCAATTTATAAAAATGGGATTTTGAATAATATGAGTTTGGAAGCAAATGTTAAAACAATGTCATTGTTTCAGATCCCCCAATTGGAACTGAGCATTGTGACTGGCTTTATGGAATTTTCGGACACGAGACCAGCTGCACCAGATATTGGACGTGTTGGAACGGAACAGCCACTGAACAACTTTGCATTGGTGGACTTCTTTACAACGAAGATACTCATGCCTGTGACTGGCCAGAAAATGTACCGGGATGTCAGAAGCATCGTAAGATATTTTTATTACTGCTAAAAAATCCCCATCCTTTAAAAATCAAAACTGATTTATAACTTATGTAAAACTATTTTTTTCCAATGAGCTTAGCTCTCTGCAAGGATGATCCAAACGGAAACGTGCCACTTGGAAAATCTTGCAATCGTTATTGGTCTTGCCAAGGAGGTTATCCCCGTCTTCAACGGTGCCCTGCTATGCTTGTCTTTGACAAAAAGTCTCTTCGTTGTTTAGTGCCACCAACTGAAGACTGTGACGTTCCATCAACCACCCCACAACCTCCAGAAGAGGAAGAAGACAAACCAAGGGAACAACAAGGAAGGCCAAACCAAGGAGGTAGACGACCTCAGGTTCAAGCTTCTCAACTTCGTTCTTCAGCGTCCGAATCCCAACAAAATGCTGCCAGCAGTTTCGTTGCACCTCAAGTTTATTACGCGCAACAACAACAGCAGCAGCAACAGCAACAAGAATTTAGCGAGGAACAGCAATACAGAGGAGCCGCAGGAAACAGACAGATTTAAATATAAGTCTAAATTGTTTCAAACTTCACTTCCCAGTTTTAAAATATTATAATTATGCATTTTTTTGTCATCGTAATAATATGTCAAAGTCTCATATCAATCCCCCTTATTGCATTGTCTTCAACAACGTACCCCAAATTACTTATTTTTTAGCAATTCAGATTAAGTACACAAATTTTTAAATTTTAAACTTCGTAATTCAATACTGTCTATTTTTGTGACAGCTTTATATACAGATGATGTAATATTATGTTTTGTACTGCTTTTTTATACTTTTACTTATTATTACGCTATAAGCCTATTTGAATGTATATCAAATTATTGTGAATGCGTGGTAAAATAGCATGTGTGCGCGTTATTGTTTTATATATGTACACGACAACCTTCTTTTTTTACGAAAATAAAAACAACAAAATAAATAAAAAACTTTATAAAACCATTTTGTGTCAATTTATTCCCATAATTCAAAACACGCATGCGTATAAAAAAGTACAAAGTAGCCGATGAAATATAAAAATATTATTTTCTCGATGTTAAATTTTCCGTCCTTTAATTGAGTAGATAATTTCGGCCACTTTTCTTAATGGATGGCATTTATGTATTTATTTGGATTCTGGGTTCCACTTTACTTAAATGGCCCGTCGTCTTTATTTCTTCACTGCGTAGTAGGTGGCACTACAATCACATAACAGAATATTTATTAACTTCAAAATAAATAAATAAATTCGGTGGCATAAATTAGTGTGTAAAATTCAAAAGCTTACCATTTGGGGACGATTTCAGGGTCCTCACAAGTCAAAGAAGCCTCATTTACGACCTTTCCATCTCCGCAAGAGATAAGACGTGGATATCCATTGACACAAGTGATGAGTCTACCACAGTCACCGATGGCAAATCTTGGGTATGGCCAAAATTTGTAAGCAAGAGTTCCTGGTTCAACCTTATCGGGACAACGGAAGCCAACAACCTCTGCAAATTGTAAAAGAAATTTATAAACATGAAATCGATTGGGGTTACTCAATTTTGCCAAAACTTTTATATTTTAAAGATTTAAATGGATTTCACACCTTCTGGGTTACAGTGGTCCAACAAGAGATCAGGCCAGTTGCAAGAGTGAGTCTTGTCGTCGTAGGCAAGACCTGGTTCACATGGGGTCTCGTATGGAACTCCATAAGCACACTTGACGTAGTTAGTGTGACACCCTGCGGTCTTTGGATAGACACCAAATTGGTAAAGACATCCTGGAGTGGAGATTGGGGTTACTAAAGACAAAAATAAAATGTTAGAGAAAATATGGCAAAATTGTTATCAAGTATTTCTAAAATTTCTGATATTGACGTTCTTACTATCAGCCAAACGCTTGTCACAGTGAACACCCCACAAGTAATTGCAATGGTTGTGCACAGCTCCTTTTCCATCAAACAACAAACCGTTCTCGCAAGTCTCAAGGGTCAAGGTTCCATTCTCACACTTGTAGAATTTGTCGCAGTACTCAGGATGAGGGTGCACAGCAAGTCCATAAGTGTCTGGACATGGGGGCGCTCCAACCAGGGAATATTCAATTCCTAATGAAAAATCCATGCATCAGTGATATACATTTTTAGGTAGTTAAACTTGCAATTGATTACCATTTCGTATAAATCATGTAACATAAAATGGCACATTGTGATAAAATCATATTATCTTTCGTTTGCCAAGAAAATGACCACGGGGTGCCTAAATATAAACAGTCTTGATGAACCTTTCCCTATATCTCATACATCAGTCCTTACAAGTTATAACATTGATTCATTTTAATTGCTCGTATAAATCAAGCAGCAAGTATGTTCAGTTAGTTGTAAAAGCATGCCAAATAACTTTCCCAAAATGGCACATTATGTGATGCAACAATGCAACCACTTGCATACGGTTAAAAGGCTGCATGCATTTGTTGCTCGTCAACGCGTATACGAAAAGTTAGATCACTGAATAAACTGAATTAAAACGCCTAATCTTTCGATTAATCGTCGTTGGGTATACATTTGATTATTTCCCAAATGCAAATCATGCTACCTGCACTACATACTGATCTACGTATTGGAATACAAGGTTCAATCGCGAGCTACTAATACTTGTAATTTAATTCTTTTAAATTCCTGTAAAACTACTAACTAGTATACAATTATGTGTTATGTCAGTATGCATATAAGGTACGGCTCTGCTACATTGTAAAGTACAAAAGTGCAAAGAATTATAAACTAAATTCAATTCCTAATCAGTTATAATTCAACCTATAAGCAACTGCACTGTGCATTCGTGCAAAGTAAAAACTATTTTTGGCGTCTCTCTCCCAAATCTACTTTGTTTGTGTAGTTTGCATTATTATGCAAGTGCACGTGTACTACATACTTCATTGATGGTTATTCATCCATGTAATATAATTTTTATATTAAACCACTGTTATTTATTTCATTTAGCGACAATAATAGCTAAAAACTGTTTAAATTTAACTCAAATCGCTCGTCAAGATTAGTTTCAAAACGTAATCTTGGATTTCCTGCTATTTCGAATTACTCTAGAATTATCAATAATCTCATTTTATTATCGCTTACCTGCAACGCAGTGAACTAATCCAATGGTGACCAAAATGGCCACAAGGGATGCCCGACTAGCCATTACCAAGTTTGTCCTATAATCATAATAATACCGGAAGAGTTTAACATCATGTTATACATCGTACAAAAATATAAAGATAGACGGTCAGTAAAAAAGCAAATTAATTTATTGGTTTGGTATGCAAACTCAAAATGCTACAAATCACGAGACATAACTACACATCATTATGTCACAATAAAAATGATAATAAGATATTCCTATTATGAATTCAAAAGAGGAACATAACAGCGACAAACGCAAAGAGAACTTAATGATGTTCACAATATACCTAAATGCATGTACTACACAGGTTGCAGTAATGTATATATTATCTTTATAAAAAAATGACGATAAAACGACGACTTTAAACAAATCCAAAACAGAGGGACACCAACCACGAACAACAAAACGAACACCAATTTCCTGCACAACAGGGCAACGTGATTGTGTGTTACTTGCACTCGCACAAGAGAAATCTTTTTAACCCCCACAGCAAAAATTGGTGGTGATGCTGTTTTTTTCTTCGAATGCAATATATTTGTTGTCGCAGTTAACTTACTATTCAAAAAAAAATTTGACCGACGGTTATAGATTTGATTGTAATGGGAATACGCTTTTTATGGGGATGAGGCTAACCTTAAAATATTATTATGACGATACAAAGATAATATGTGGTCCCCTCTGCTTTGCTTACTATATAAATTAATAAGTTGAAAAATGCTATTACGTATTTCTGAAATAACCCTTACAATTTAAACAAGAAGAACAACAGCACGTACACAACAAAGGAGTTTCTGCAGTGGTAGTAGTGCACACTGTGAGCAGTATACTGCGGCACTGGCAAAACTGATCCCTTTTTTGGCTGAGATTTTTGGTTGTTGTTCCCTTTGCATCAATGTTTGCTTGCATTATATATTTGTTTTTGCCTTTTTCTCATTGTTCATCGGTCGCCATCATAAATTCATGAAACCTTTTATTTTCAATGGCCACAACAGATTTTTCTTGGATATATATGTAATATTACGTTCTCTGTTTTCATTTATTGCTTTATTTTGCTTAAAATGTATTTAAAGGTAGTTTTGTATGTAGGATACTGCTATAGTTTTTCTGATCATTTGGTCACGACAATGGGTAGACAAAAATTAGAAGGACTATGTATGTATATACATATATTCGATAAAGTGATCATGATCAATACTAAGGCATTGTGAAAATTTAATAGAAGCACAAGGTTTACTTCTGTATAATTTTTTTTGTCAAGATGTCGGCAGTTTTTCGACCGCAGCATTGGTCTGATAAAAACGTTCTGCAAAAAAATCAATATTATTATAATGGATTCAATAAAGACAATACAATGCCACAAGACCACTTGCTATGTACTATATAACATAACCAGACAAAAATTCAAGATAACAATTACATGCTATTTAAATGATCTTGTTACGGTAAATTTTTACATGGAATACTTTTGTATAGCCATGTGCATTTGTGATTTTTTTTATTCTCGAAGGTTGTCCCTTTTGAAGAATGATAATGAGCAGAGATGGAGATTGGAGGTAAAATATGAGCATATCGTGAGTGTGTAGGTAGTATACTTGTTTAACACGAAACTGGTATTTGGTCATGTAGTCATTTTTGTTGAGGAGGGGTTGGTTTTGTAAAGGTGGAAGTGGAGGAACGAATAAAAATTAAGTTGACTGCAAGTAGTGTTGTTAATGCACATAATATGAGCACTCGCATCAAATAATTACTTTTGTATTGAGATTACGAGTTTTTAATATCTAGACCAGTTAATCAGTTACTCAGCAGCACAGCGCAGCGTTGCAACGCACGCCCAACATCCACATTCCACTTTTGATAAACTATGTAAAGTTATATTTTTGTGAATGGAAGCGTACAAAGAGTAAAGTAACTCAACAATCAATAAAGGCTTTTCGTGCAATTATGTATTTCTTTTAGCACACATGTCCCCATTACTCTATCTATTAGTATCATATATCATAAGAGCTAAATGGGAGTGAGATTAAATGTAACTGCTAAAAGAGTGTTTAAATGTATGCGCATAATATTATGCTTTCAACAAAGATGATTGTGCTCACGACTTTTGGGGATTTTCATGCACCACTTACTTTTGAACCGTTCTAAAAGTATTTATAATTGACGTCTTTTTGGGCGTTGCCTTGAAAGGCTCACAAAGACGTTTTTTCATTATATATCGTATTTAGTTAAGCCTGTTGCTTGTAAAATGAAAAAGAATTAGCTGTCGTAGTGCTAAATACACGAGAGTTCAATAACTATCTGGATCATAGTATCATGACATCAGAAGAACAGTGAGTCCTTAAAGATCCATGTAATTTCGTACTTATTCCGCTTATTCGTATTTTGATTAAGGTTTTCTTTAAGCTACGTTGCGCGTTGGTCGGTTCCTCGAAAGACATGAAATCAAATGCAAGCGCAAAGGGCTATTCTCACACAATAAACACGTTCATGTATAGCATTTATTTTCATCTGCATGAAAATGATCAAAAATAAATGTCCTTGCTTCAATGGCAATAACACTGAATTCTTCATCTTATACTTCAATGTCACTGCATTTCAGTGAAAGTTGTAAACATGTTATAGAGCTAGGTTATTCCAAAATTAGAATTCTAAATTTTCCAGATTTTTCCGTAAACTTCGCAGACAACGATGGTTGTTTAGGCTGGGTTTCAAGAAAAAAAAAGAATATACAAATCTTGCGAGTTGTCCAATTGTCTTTAGAAATTGACCAATTTGCTTTAACTTGGCGTAATCATTAATCGTTCATCAAAATGTTATCTAAATTGACTGGGCGCGCTTTCAAAATGTTACTGTTAAATAATTTTTCTGCATATCGATCATATCTACATTATATTAAAGAGTTGCTTCGTCGCATTACGTAAAGGCCCATCAGACCAATTTACCAAAAAGAAAAGAAGCGATCGTCCCTTGGAAAGGGGAAGTGAGTACCTATGCACATAAATTTTCATGACAAATAGATCACTTGCCGTTGCCCTTAAAATTCGAAATACTTTAACAATATTCTAGTTCATAAAAATCGAGACGTTAAATTACGTAACATGCCATATATTTCGCATCAATTTACCTATTTGTCAATCCATTGCATGTCACACAAACAAGCACTCCTTCATAAATCTGATTTATTTGTTCATCATCTCATTTTTTTGCAAGTAAATTTCAAAGTTATTGCAAATTGCTACATGCCACCATAATATCTGACATGACATGATGATGACACGACATATTCCTGGCGGCGGGGTGGTCGTTTGCCTGCCTTTAAATTAATTCGATTTTTTTCAAATGGAGATTTGTTGGCGTTGGCGCACACAATGCCGTACAAATTACAATAAATTTTTCGCTGAACAGGGTTGCGACACGTGAAAGGAATGCAAGATGGCCAGACCCAGTTGCTTTATGTAACTATTTTTTCAAATCATATGCAGCAATCACCATTTTAAAATGATGTTTGATATATTAAATATAATATTTCTTTAAATACTTGTTTGTCACGTGACACACCATCCACAATTGGATGTACTTTGTATGTAATAAATGTAACTGGTAAATAAAATTTACTATCTTCGTCACATCATTTTTCTTGACTCATAATTCTTCAACCTTTTCAATTGTAGAACTTCCCAGAACAAAACTGTTCGTGTAAACACAAACAAATTACTAACGCGCGCGGGCGTTGCAACAATTGAAAATGATTGCAATGCAATGCATTCATAATATAATCATAATATTAAATTGATTTCAGCACAAGATTTCAGGGGTGGTCTTTAACTGCTCACACAGTTAGTGCGCACTTAAAAACTCACATATATCTGTGCATGCATATTTGCGACAAAATCATTTTCTACACACTACTGTCTTCAACGAAAAAGTTTAACAGAATAAACTAGTGTGGAGTGCATAATTCAACAATGATGCTAATTTAATCTGATGATTCAGCTATTTTAAGCAAATTATCATTATTCATAACATTCAACAGACAGTGTGAGTTACAAAGTTACAAAATCCTATTAATAAACTTGCTTTTGCTGCCACGACCTCATAAATCACTGAAAATTATTGCATGCATTAATATATTTTTTTATGCACGATTGCTTGTTATAGCTAAAGAATAAAATATGCAATAATGATTCCGAATGTTTTGTTGAATTTATTGTTTGCGGTCTATCAACAAGTGTAGAATACTTATGTGGTAGGTAATTTTTTTGTCTGGTCGTTATCCCTGCTTGATTGCGAATTATGGAGTTGCGGTTGAAATGTTGAAAACCGCATTTGAAATACGAACAATAACAATAGACATTGTGTGATCAAGTAGGTGATGCAATGGTATCAAGAAACCATGTCCGTACCGTAAATTGTATTTCCTGGTTTAGCACCTATAGTATCACTAGGAATTATCATGAATTTAAAAAAGATCTTCTACAAAACGCATAATATATCATACTTCTCAAAATTAATTCGTACAAAGTAGAACCCCGACGATGGATGATCTTAGGAGATTGTTCATGTGGCCACTTTCCAATTTTGGATTATCGCGAGTATCATATATGCTCAGTAGTTCGGTTACAGAATGACTTTGCAACAATCATTTTTTCGATGCTTGTCATAATACTACAGCATTATGGGTTACACCTACAAAGCTGAAGGGGTAAAAGTATCGCTTTAGTCTCGTCTCTATAATTTTACCTTTAAACAGTGTATCTTCTCTTCGGTTGGATAAACCAAATAAAATGCGACAGATTTATTTAACTACTAGGGAAAAAGCGTGTTTTCACAATTTATAAATTTCTTTTGCTCTTTGAAGTTCACATGCTGCGCAACGGATGTGTTTGTATGAGAGAACACAAATAAGTTAATTTAAAATTTTATGGGATATATGAAAGTTGAAGAAGAGAACGTTTTTTGTTGTAAAAATATATTCAAGAGACTTTTTTATTAATTAAAAAATGATTTAATTTTTTAAAAATAATAATGTCAGCCTCACTTTTTCTCTCAAAAACTCTATTAATTCCGACAATAGTTAAAACAGTACTAAATTCGCTTAATATATTAGATAGGTATATAAAATATAAAAATAGGCAACATTAAATTGGTATACATAATTTTTTCATATATATTTATTTATTTCGATATTTCTTTAGTTATGTTCTTGATTAGCTCCACGGAATTGAATCTATTATTTTGAGTGAAGACTTAATTTCTCTTCGGATGGAGGAGTAATCAGGTTTGATTTTTTGTTAGAAAGTATAATGGTTGATTTGATAAAAGTACTAAAGATGATGATGACTCGGCGGATCCATTCACGTTGACGATGTTATGTAGTGGAGTACATTACAGTATAATAATAAAAAATAAAATGGACTAAATAGCGTATATCCTTGCTCTAGTTCTTTTCTTCGTCGAACCACTTCTCACTGTAAAAAAACAAAGATCGAAACAATTAATCATCAATTGGTAATCAAATCATGTTTATGCATGATCAATGCTACATACACGGGGGAAACAGATACTTAATTTAAATAAATGATTTGACTTTGAGTTGTGCATTTGTGCATATCACCACTACTATATAGATTGTATGTTCTTCTTTGTGTGTGACAGAAAAGTTTGGTAAAAAGTGATACGGAAGAAGCGATTAAATTTTAGATCATGATAAAAAAAATGATGGTGAATACTTGAAAGAAGTGCACCGGTGCCAAGAGCTTTGTGCAACGTGAAGTTAGTGTACAACAGCACAAGTAATAAAAATGAAAAATTATTCTTGCCTCCTTCTGCTGACTTCATTCATAAACATAATTATTCCATTTTGTTAACTATAAAATTATTCTCTTGAAAGATGAGAGAACCGGTTATGATCCCTTCAAACTCTATTATTCTGGTCACCAGAACTGCTCATAATCATTTAATTATGTAAAATGTGTTAATTTAATTGAATCATTTAGTTTATGAGGGTAATGCTGATTGAGTTATCTTGTAGATTTGATTGATTATGATTTAAGAAATTATAAATGAACTTACCATCCAGGGACAGACTCTGGGTCTTCGCACTTGAAGTTGGCCTCATTGTACACTGTTCCAGGTGGGCAGGATCCCAATTGGGGCTGAATTCCATTTCTGCAAATGTAGAATTTCTGGCAGTCCTCGGGATGTGGGTAGGTAGGATGTGGCAATGGGCGTCCGTTATTTCCAAGAACGTCAGCGTCTGGGCATGAGAAACCATCGGAAAGTTTTTCTGGAGAAAAAAGTCAACTCGTTAGTTCTTGCAGTTCTCATTAAGCACATAATAAGTCCATTGAATTAAAAATTGTAAAAAATGTACCTTTCTTGCGGTTCTCCTTTTCGCATCCTTTACGTTGAGCTTCTTGTGGCCAGGTGCATGTGCCTTGGTAGTCATCATAGATGAGACCACTGGGGCATGTCACAGTATTTGCGACTCCATCGACACAGTTGTAGAATTTGTCACAAACTTGTGGGTCTTCATGGGAGAAATAGCCGTTCTTACGTGGGCACTGAACCGTGGACACAGCAGGTTCTACCGGTATCAAAAAATAATAATGGTGAGGATGACACAAGAAAAACATGTTTCGTTACATTTCATTTGATTATTTAAGTGCATCATCATTCCCGTGCTGAATCTCGAAATCTAGTCGCGCCAAAGTCTGCTTTTGAGTACATTTTATTTCTAAGTTTATATATAGACGATGATGACAAGGTACAATACTAATTTGTTGTTTGAACAAAAATAATAGGGAGGACTCAGTTAACTTTATCTGCAAAAGCTCTCGAAAAATTGTATTAAAACCTGCGTTATGCCTGCTGGCGTTGCCGCAAAACTGTCAAGCTGTCAAAAGTGCAGTTTTGCAGAGTTGCTGAGCAGGATACGATAAAATCAAAGTAACGGGATTTTCTGCATTCTATCAAGTTATTCTTCTTATTATCAGACCTAGTTCACCACTTTTCATGATGCAACTCAATAACAAGACGCGTCAATCGTGATCAATATGGTGGTATGATAAGATTGAGCCAATTATTTCTGGGGCAGACTAAGCCTGATGGGTAGGTCTTCTTGAGGGACTTAAAAATGCATGATGGATGGATGACGATGATGATGCTATGATATTGCTTAGAAATGAATATGAGACTTACGAAGTTCTGTACGTTCTCCACAGTCTACAGAGAATGGAAGATCACAGCGTTCATGGTTGGGGTTCTTGATTTCGAAAAGGAGACCATCTGGACACAGCTTCTCTTCTGGTTGACTATCCACACATTCGTAATACTTGTCACACTGCTTAGGGTCTGCGAAGAAACCGTTTGACTCTGGACACTTGAAGGCGGTGGCCAGCCCGACTGTAATTTTTAAAAATAAAGAAACAAATCGTAAAATAAAATGTGAAATTCTCACGAGAAACTTCTTAACGTGTATATATTTTTGAAACTAGTAAAATTAATAATAATTAGTAGTATATGCCAAGTCTTACATAGGGCAAGGCAGATAACAACAGGAGCTCTGATCATTTTTGAACCGTTCACCTCGAATGAGAACTAGAGACTGGATGAAGCGGACTTGAAGTGAAATTTTTATCGACACTTGCAACTTGAAGTTTCTTCTTCACTTCTCTTCCTCTTCTCTGGCTGGCAACAATGAAACAACTAAAGGTATCTCATCACTTGGTCTCGGGGTAAGGATGACGATATGATAGGGATGATGATGGTAAGTGATGATGAGCAAAACTACGACGTTGATGTTGTTACTGCACCGCCTCAGAAAACACATTAAACATGCTAAGTGTTTTTAACATCAGTTTTGAAAGCACTATATAGTTGCGCATAAAAAACGCGAGCCATTGATCACTGATTATGATACACTCTAGTCAGTGGAAGTTGCTTGTAAACTTATTCTTAATAATATACATATATGGCTGTGTGAACAATGTGGAGTTAGTATGCCTTGTTGAATGTTGCATAAAAATTATTGTTGTTGCAATGTGGAAGTAGCATGTTATTTGTATGACATCTACGTGTACCTAATTTAAAGGGTTGTACTCATCATTTTAAATTTCAGCGACATGAGAATGGTGATAGTGGAGGAGGCGTACCAACCATGATGGGAATTTTTTCCCTTTAACGTTTCCGATATGTAAGTATTTTTAGGGCGATACTCAGTTTTAAAATTAGATTAAAATGGAGTAGCAAATAACATCGTGCATGCATGCTAACAATTTATGATATCCTACGTATGTAAATACTTAATTGGTTCAATCGGTATACGAATGTATATTATGGTGTATCAGTATTATCTACATTCAAATAAAAGAAAAATCAATACGGGCACTTTGGCCAAAAATAGATTATCATTGAAAAGGGATGATGGTCAATCTTTGTTTCACTTATTTGATCTTTTTTTAAAAGGATTTTTCAATGTTACATCAACACAGCAACAATGTCAACAAATACAATCATCCCCCAGACGCAGACCCATCGGTGGCAATGAAATTTAATCTTAGATTTTACCCAAAACACTCATATTTGTTGTTTCGCTTGATGTTACACATTATATTATGTTGTTGCGTGTGTTTGATTACACGATAGTCTATTTTTAGTCTTCAGAACTTTCACATCTTGTAGACCCTATGCTGCACGCTATGCATATTATGCGCTTGTTTTGTTGAACATGAATGAATTTCCAAGGGCTCAATCTTGCTTGGTGGACCTCTCCCGAAGGATTGTGATTAGGCAAAAAATGTGTGTGCTTTTGTGAAATCATCTGAAACAAAATGTAAAATAACCTTGAGGTCTTGAACAATCTTTTCTTAAAGATACGTCAAAATTGAATAGAAGGATTCATGAGGAGTAAAAAAATGTATTGAGTACTTAAATAAAACTTTCAGCCATTTATCGTTTATTTAGTTTCAAATTTCAAATTTTAGAGATTGTAAGACAAGAATTGTAAAAGTTAACTCGATCAAGCTCAACGAAAACTTTTATGGTTGAACAAGATAATTATTGTTACTTCTTCGATTCAAATAAAATCTATGATTTTAAAATATCAATTTAAAAAATGCATTGCCATTATAATCTTTGATTCTAAACAATGCATGTGAACATAAATCTACCTTGGTTTTCTTTTTGCAAACAAATCACAAATTACTATACGTGATGATAACAAGGTCATCCGCCCACAACGAATTTAAGCTTACTAAAGTGCATTGCTCTAGATTTTCAATAGCTTTTTTTACACGCATCATTGAATAGCTTTTGTGTGAAAAGAAACTGCTCAATCCCATCTGCTTTTCTAAATAAATAGGTAGCCGTTTACCTTTTCAAAATGGCACTTTTCCTCAAAGTATGTTAATATTAAAACCGATAAACCGGTTGTAAAGAAATATCAGATCCCTAAATATTAACTTCTTCAGAAATCATATTTGTTTATTTTTGCATTGTTTAAACGTACTTTTCATAACGAGACATAGTAATATGCAAGAATAATGGTCGAACAATAAAGCATGGACAAATCTTGGTAGCACCCTTGAAAATAAATACATTCAAGGTCACGAATAGTTGTGATACAAATATTTTTTGGGTCACTCCAGAAAATAGTAAATTCACCAAATTTCTACACTCATTTTTGAATATGTAAATTAACAGTTCACTATTGTAAGTTTTACAGCGTTGTATTATCATCGCTTATTTAGTTAGGATTACAGACGGACGCCGTCTAATAGCACTCACATAGTTGAACTTCAGAAATAGCTCGCTGTCGATTACAAGCTTACATTTTAAAAGCGGATATGGTATGAATAAAGTAAATTGGAATCTAATGGAGAACGGAAACGGCTCTAACTTTGTATTCAAGGTAATTTAACAGAGGATGTTGGCGTCCGCCGGGGACGTCTGGTTGGGTGAAACTGATTCTCATGGTCTTATATGGAATACTGGTTCTTTCATTTTAATTCAAACTTTTATATTTTATAACTACATAATTCATTTATAGTTTTTTTTAAACATCAATTACTACAAAGTTCTCACACACTGTATCATTAAATGAACAAATGGCATTCATTTATATATAAGTAAAATTAACTCCCATTGTGTAAAATAAAAATGAGTTTGATGCATATCATTGAACTTGAAAGAAAAATGTTTTTAAAATGCGCTATCAACAGAATCTGAGCGCATGCGCCTGAACTTTTTAGCACAATCTACATAAAATAACTTTACGATAGAAAACTGCTAAGCTGAACAATTTTTGTTGCTTCATGTGATTCTCCTTGTCTTTGTTTTCATTATAACAACCAAGAAAAAGTGTCAACCCTAATTTTTCAAGGGAAATAAGATCAGAGAAAAACAGACATTCAAGTTCCAATGTGAAATTTAAAATAAATCCTCGATTAGTACCATAAAGCAATCTAAAAGTAAAATATGCGGTTTTTATTAAATGACAAACATTCATAGTTGATTATTTGGCTGTCCTGATTACTATGATTATCTTAACTTTCTGTCTGTCAATATTTTACATACATGAACAGAATTGCTTGTTTTAACAATTTAAAAAAGTTAATTTCATTGATGAACAAAAGGCTTTCATTACATTTTCAGATTTTTAAAATAGTATCAATCAAACTGGTATTACTAGTTCTTTTAGGGCATTTAATCACAGACAATGAATACAATACAATATGTTGAAGTGTCTGTCACCTACCTAATCATCTGTCGGCGTCTGAATATTATCCGCAAAAATCAACCTTCATTGGGATCGTTAGAATATTCTTGAAAACTTCATTGGCGTACTCAATGCCTTTGTTTCTTAATTTATCTGCAAGGCATACGAAAAAAGTTCAACAAGTTGTTTTGATTTTATCTTTGTCGACAAACTGCACAAGGCACTATGCTTTCAACATTAACAATGAAACGATCAATCATCAATAAATAATCCGACATTTTATACCGGTCTAATAACCTAATGTGCCCATAAAGAACACCTTTCTATAATGCACAAAGTCTTTTGACATTTTTTATTGAGATTTTCAGGGTGTGAACAACATTATTACAAGTTTACAATGAATGATTTTTATGGGGCGCAATATGCAGCACTCAAAAACTTGAGTGTATTTATAAAACCGGTATTGCATATTTGTAAAATGAAAGATGACGAGATGAGAGAAATTCAGTGCAAAAGTGGCAAAATAATAATTGTAGTATTTTGAAAATTCCAGATTAGAAACCAAAGTTTATAAAACAAAAATCAACCGTTCAAAAATAAATTAAAACGAATTCAGTTGAAAAACAAAAGCATAAACATAAAATGGATGAAGGTTATTTAATTACAAACATGAAGCAGAGAGAGAGAGAGGTGTGTTGAGGTGTTACTTTTACATGATTATCGAGACGGGATTTTATGAACGCTAACGCAAATCAAATCGTCGTCATTATCCCCAGCGCCTTCACTTTGTGTTACGTCCTTGGTCCTATCGTTGAATAAACATTTTGAAAATTTCTCGCTGGCAGTAGGACATATTTTTCTGGACTGACGCTTGCAAAGCATTCGGTTAATTAAGCTGTTGACACTGCAGCACAACCATTGCAGAAAACAAATGACTGGTATCCAACACAAAGCAAC
This sequence comes from Entomobrya nicoleti, assembly GCA_034695465.1. Taxonomy (NCBI): domain Eukaryota; kingdom Metazoa; phylum Arthropoda; class Collembola; order Entomobryomorpha; family Entomobryidae; genus Entomobrya; species Entomobrya nicoleti. The sequence goes on from JAQFZG010000501.1 coordinate 21,610, forward strand.
AGATCTCTTCATCCATAAGCAAAATCGAGCTTGTCTTTTCTTCTGCGTTTTCGAAAAAGAAAGATTTGCAATATCGTCTGATGAACTAGAAAAATATTTTGTTTGGGGTATTGCGAGACAGCTTTTCTGTTTCTTTTGATGATGATTTTGAAGCCCCTCAGCATCATCAACTCGTATACCAGACATGGCCTTGAAGCAACTAAAGGTGAACAGGTCCGACTCATTGTCATCACTTCCTGTAGACAATTCACTGGAGTCACCGGAAGATTCATTTGAAGAAGGGGATAATTTCAAAAGTTCGCAATGATAGCACTGACAATTTTTTCGCTTTGTACACTTGTCCAACTTTCTGTATCCCCGGTAAAGATTGTCAATTTCCACGCAATTTAAAGGGCGCTCGAGCTTTGTCTGTAACCTATCTAACTCGTTAAGACGTTTTTGCTGTCGTAAAAAAGGTGGCTTGTTCCGGGAATTTACCAATTGGTTGTTTTGTGTATCCACTGGAAGGGGTTCGATAGAGTATGGTGTAATTTCCTTTCTGAATGATTTGCTCTTCTTATTTGCTAGATTCTAAAGCGTTTCAAAGTACCCCATGAGTTATAAATGCTAAGCAAATTGGGAATATTATAAGCTTTCCGGATGTCAGTGCAATTGCAAATTACCCTTTCAATGCTCTGGTGCTTCTTCACATTTTTGTTGAAGGAATCCATCAAAGGCCATACCTGCCATTACCAAACATTACTAGGAGTAATGTGTAAGGCCGTGGCGATAACTGAAATGAGTCAGCAAGACACGATAGATATGTATTTAAAAATTACTACATATTGGTATCGGTTGCAATTTCCAGTCAACGTTATGATGACGAAGTGCAGATTATATGATTAATAAAAAGTATCCATGAAAATCTAACGACTTTATTTATATTTATTTAATTCATCTTCGAACTTAAACTGCTTATAACGAGAGTAATATCATTTTTAAAAATTATTAGTAATAACACATAAACCAAAGATATAGAACAATTACTTAAGCATGGCGATCAGGCAATTTCAATGCAGTTTTGTACTTCAAATCTCATTAAAAAACTAAGCATCTTAAGTAATGTCAAACGTAAAAAAATGCTACGCTAAACAAAAGAGTAATAAAAAAGTTAATTCCAGCTGCTTGGAAAAAGACTAGTAACTAAACAATCCAAATACTGGAGGATGAATCACCAAAATCTAATACAGCAGTAATCCATCACCATCAAGTCAATTCTGTTTCTACTAACCAACATTTTGTCATTCTTTAAAAACATCAATGAGGCATTAATGTAAATATACATTTCATTTCACATTATGAAATATACCAGTTGTGGAAAATTTTACGTGTTAAGCATCTCGACAATGAAAGCGATTCAATACTTTGTTAGTAAAGTTGACACGTGTTGACATTGTAAAATTCTCGATTTTTTTTGGAGTATTGTAGGTTTAAAATACAATTTATAAAATAAAAGTAGTACGATAAATTTGTTTTTTTGCTTTATAGGAAAGGTAGTGTAACATAAAACGAGTAATACAACGTTGCGCCGCGAAAGTTGAAAGATTTTGGGAAGGTAGGGTTTTATGTATAAGTATTGTACAATCATTATAACAATAATTAGTTTTTTTGTAGCATCTACACAAGTACATTAATAAGATAAGATACTCTCAACTCAACTAACTATGTAAATTCTTTTTTTTTAGCTTACCTATTACTCCTAGTTTGTATTGCTGCAGAAACTGCACCAATTGCAAGAGCCATATATACATGATTTTATTGAAGGAACAAATGGGGTTTAAATGGCTTTTTGTGATGCATATATTTTAGTGAACAGGGAACTATCTTGTCTGGCAAAAAGTTACCTTCTTTCTTTTTAGTTTTCCAGCATTGAAATATATATTGGCTCGTAAGTTATTGACAGACTTAAAAAGTTGCACTTGTGTGCGACGTCTTCACCCTATTAACACAGTTACCCAGAATATAATATTGAACTCTTTTGGAATAGCTAATTCAATTTATTCCTGTTTTTGTCCTTAATATCTGCTCTTTGATCATCCATCCTTTTGTCTTGTAACCGCGCTATTAATGAGAAAAAGTCTTCATCGGGAACAGTGGGTCCTCTCTGCTGCTGATTTCCTGACTCTGATGGGAAAGTACTTCTCTGATCTTCCAAACGGGACCCCTAAAACGAGAATCAAAGAAAATGTGTGTCATCAACATAACAAATAAGATGAAGTTAAGAGGGAAAGACTACATTTTCACAATTCAAAACTAATATACCTGGCATTTCATCAGCATATCAAAAAATTTATCGTCTGGACTAGGTGGGTCAGGTAAACTTGCTCTTTGCTCGTCCATTCGTTTTGACTGCATTCCCCAAATCATATCCAATAAATCATCAGCAGTATCGCCTAAAAATTCACAAAAATGATCAGTAAAAATTTACAACAATCAGCATCAGGCAGACACACATACAACACAGCACACAGGGGAGAAAATGCTATTTACTTTTGTCAACTGCGGGTTTTGATGAATATACAGGAACAGGTAAGCTATTGGCTCTAGCAGGAAGTGTTTTTGATTTCTTTTCTTTATTTTCCTTATTACCAATACTTTTTGAGTTGTGTATATGGCTTTGTTTCAATGAACCCTTTGAGACGAGAGGAGGTTTTCCTTGTTGACTGGATAAATTTGAGGCGGAGAATGGCACTCCAGACGATGATGACGAAGTGCTACTTCCACTTGTACCAGGGTTATTTCTCTGTTTGGTCAACTCCGGAAATGTACAACGCTGATCATCGAGTCGATCTGCTTGTACCCTACTTAACATATCGAAAAACGCGTCCTGGTCCTCCTCCTCTTCATCTTCAGCTTCCGAATTTTTAGATGTATTTAAGCTTTGATTTAACGCGTGAGGTGATTTGCCACCTTTGAACAGTACTGTTCCAACGGACATTGAACGTTGCTGCCTACTGGATTCACCACTGGATTTGTCGAGTTTAGTGTCTGGAGTCATTCTAATTAAGTTCATTTCCTCCATAGATTTTCGCCTACTATATTTATGTTCTTCTTCCACGGTTAATTCAACATTGTCATCCTGGCCTTCTGGAATGCCCAAAACTTTGCGTAAATCAGAAACATTCATTTCGGCAGTGGCTTCTCCCATCTGATCCCCTAACTCCTTTGACACAAGTAAGTGTTGTTTGGCATAGAATAGAGCTTGGCGGTGTTCCCCCATGGCAGAATGTGCATTTCCCAAACTCCAGTATGCTCTTCCTTCACCAACCCTATCAACGAGGGCCTGCGCTATTTGTAAGTGTCTTAAGTGAAATTCAATAGCTTTTGGATAGTCCCTCAATAGAGTGTAAGTATTTCCTAAACTGTAACAGGCTTGTGCTTCAACTGCTTTGTCCCCCAGCTCTTGAGATAACAGAAGTGATTTTCTGAAAATGAAATCATGCCAATGAATATATTTGCAAGCAAGCACAAAGCCATAGTTTTCATAAACTGAAATATTTCCAATGTCTCACTTGTAATGTTGAGCTGCAGTCTCAAAATTCCCAGAGAAAACATGAGCGTTTCCGAGATTGGTGTAAGCTCGTCGCTGAGCATTCTTATCAGAAAATTCTTTGGCAATCTCTAAACGTTTTTCATGATACTTTATGGCTTCTTCAAAATTTCCCATTAAGTAATGAACATTTCCTAGATTACCACAGGCCCGACCCTCGGCACTACGGTCACCGAGTTCTTTCGTTAATTCCATGTTAGATCTGTAATTAGTAAAGCACAATGGATATGCCATAAGAACGTGTGTGAAACAAAGCAAATAGTTGCATGTGGCATCCTGCCTGACACATATCATCATACATAGCCATCTTGAAAGTGGCTTCATAATACTTTTTTTTAAACACTGAAGAGAGAATTTATAATCGATTTCCGTAAACTGTTACAAAATCTAAATATTTCCACTTAAATCATAAATTATTTTGGCATGACTCATTTGATTGAAAGTGCCCTTTCATATTATCGTCAGAGAATTAAATTTAGGTTTTTAAGCCATCACTTATAAAATCTATAAACTGACTGGAAATTTCCGTGTCATATATTTATGGACTTATTTCATGTGCTACCTGATTGAAATCATCCTAGCTGAATGAGGTGTGCATGTTCTAACCTTATGCATATATGTTTCACAAACAATCCAAAAATAACAGCTAAATACTAATACCGTCATTGTTGTTTAGGTTCTTTAATCTGCTGACGTCAAACCCTATTTCCTTATACATGCATTATCATAACTTAATGCATATAAAATTAAAAATACACATGTATGTACAATGTACATACATACGTAACTACACGACTACCTGATAAACAATGAACAAAACTGTCTAAAAATTATAAAACATACACAGCTGCACAAAGATATTTTTAAGTACACAAGTGAAATACTTGTGACGCTGTGCCCTTGTCTTCAACATTCAGTTTACTCAGGTGCATTGATGTAAGTGTAAAAAATTACTTCGTCAAGAATAATTAAAAATGCACGGTACAAGTAATGGAGTTCCTTGGTATCGATTAAAATCGTTTTTTGATCATCTAATATTGAGATCATGATTGAGTTAGCACATTCACGTAATTTCTGCGAAATCCCATACCCTGGTTCTGGATTTTGGACGCATGACTTTGCACATGGAAAGCATCAATCAGTTCGATAAAAATTTGATTGAGGTTTTATAAAGTGACGCTACCCAAAAAGCCAAGTTTATTTTCGACAGAGTTCGTGAAAACTTTTCATCATTCTCCGTGTGAATTAAGTACAGCCAAGCCATACCAGATCTCCTTTGTTTGCCACGGAAGGCGTTTCTATTATGGAAAATTTTATCAAAATATTGCTCATAGTTTCTGGAATAGCTGTGAGCATTTTAGCGAAGCCATTTCCACATGGATTTGATGACGAAGGAGGTAAACTACACAGACTTTATAATTTTTCCTTAAAAATTTACACAACAAAATTATTTAAAATACTAAAAATCCCTTCATGCAGAAATATCCGTACCACGATCTCCCAAAATACAAGGCTCGGATGTGATCAATCAAAATTATTCAAAAACCACGGATGTAGAAGATTTACGTTGTGACATAGAGGGATCACCTACTCCAACGGTTTTATGGTTGAAAGATAATCAGGTTTGAATTAAATATGATATAAACTGACATTAAACCAAACTGACAATGTACTTCGAAAAAACAGCAATCTAATTATTTTTTTCTTTCAGGAGATCAGCAATGACGGGAAGTTATATAATATTACCCACGACGTTACGGATGGAAAGGCTGAATTAAAATTTACGGACGCTGCAAAAAGTGACACACAACATGTAGCAGGAAATTTTACATGCATGGCAGTAAATTTCCTGGGTAAAGTTCAAAAGATTTTCATAATACAAGTTGAAGAAAAAGATAAGACCACTTTGAGTCCTGCTTCCACGCCAGAATTAGCCTCTGATTCGACAGAAATTACACAAACTACTTCGCTAAGTTCAGACGATAGCACACAGGTTTTTAATGCTTCTAGTACAACCCCATCCCATCTTCTACGATTAAGAGTGCAAAACTGATTCCAATCAAAAAATTTAATTACTGGATTGCAAAACCCTTTCTTTTGCAGGACTAAAGTTTCTTGCTTCTTCACAGTTTGTTGTTCTGTATATTATTTATGCTACACGAAAATGTAAATGTGCTACTTCCTTTGTAAAATGTAAAGTCGCTAGCGCCAATCCTTTTATTTAACTTCGATAAAAAAATCTACACGCTTTTCAATTCTTCGTTCTTAGCGTTTTTTTAAATGTTTGACTGTTGTTTATAAGTTCAAATGTTACTGACATTAAAATATTTAATCAATTCTCTACGTGTTTTCAACAAAGTACGTATATTTCTAATGATATGTATTCTAACTTGTTAAAATTAAAGAAATATCATCATCATCAAACAAAATGAAATGTTCAAGAGTATCTGTTTACTTACTCATAAAATTCAAGTGCTTTGGCAAGACAAGATTTAACTTCTTCAGGGAATTCTCCAGGATCTTGTTGTCCTAATCGGCCAACATGCTTCCCTTTGGCATGGTAAGCATTTGCTAAATTATACATAGCTCGAGCTCTACCCACTTTATCATCTAGCTGAGTCGTTATATCCAGATGTCGTTTGCAGCATATAATTGCTTCATCATATCGACCCATGACCTTAAGTGTATTACCAAGATTTCCTGACGCCTTTGCCTCTCCCAGTTTATCACCCATAGTTCTGTAAATAATAAGAATGCCCGAAAACATGTTTTAAATGAGTTGCAATGGTTGGCATTTTGAGCAGAGAGGAAACCTGTAACCACACTTTGTGTACTGTACAACATACCTTGCTAATGTAAGATCGTGCTTGTGAAAATTTACAGCTTTGACATAATCTCCAAGAAAAAAGTACGCATTTCCAAGCTGGGAATAAATTGCCGATAGTGTTTTTAAATCATCAGTACCAGCTTGAATGGAAGCCTCAAAGAACGCTACACCTGATCTGAAATCGCCTGTTTTGCATAGCCTTTCTCCTTCCAATGCCAATTCCAGACAGGTACTATTGTCTGGTCCTGGTGTGGATGACGCCTGTGAAAAGAAATATTACATAGCAAATTACACAAAAAGGAACTCAACGAAACCAAATATGAAATACTGTAATATAAGTTCTCTACATATATCTATGTGTATTGACTACACAACAAATTACACTAGCATATCTTACCATTATTGTAGGGCAAAGGAAAAATCAATAACTTGCGGGATATTTCTGAAACGAAAAATAAGTATTTATCGGATAAAATTAACGAAATTTCGTTCAGCAGATCAGGTACATACAAAGCTTTGTGCATACACAGTACAGTAACCCAAAAATAAACCCATTCACCATTTTGCTATTTCCCTCTGACTTCAATTCTTTTAGGATTTCCGTTACGATATCCTTGTTTTGACATTTCGTTTAGTCGCGAGCGATCATTGCACTTAAGCCATACAATTTCATGAATTCATCATTGTCACTAAAGACTTGTTATTTTTTTCTCTCTTATTTTTGTTTCTGTAATTTACCATAATCATTTGTCTACTTATCGTTGTTTTCTACGTGTTGTTTTGAAGCATGCCGAGATAGATAAATTGCTCAAATCCAAGTTTTCCTTATCAGCAAAACCACTGACTGCATAATTTCATCTATTTTCGTTGTTTTGTTAAAAGCATATCATATAAAATGTATGAAAAACTTTATAAGGAAACTGCTACATGTTACAGCAAGTTAATTAACATTTCCGTATGTCTCCTAATAAGTCTAAATTCTATTTAACCGGTCATATTAGTACAATCATAATCATCATGATGATAATGACGATGAATCAACTCTAACTTGCTACGCAAAAGTGTAATGCAGCAAAAGTACATTCGTTGAATAGTTTAAGTAATGCTCTATGCTGATGCTGATATACTGACTTCACTTTGACAGCGACTACGTCAACTGCACCAGATAAAGTACAAAACAAAAGCAAAAGCCATCCTTTTAAGTAACTCAATCAAACTTAACAAGTTTGTGTTGTCATTTCAAAATTATTGTCAAGGAAGAAGACATGAATGGAACGGAAGCAGCTTGTATGTCTGTTGTCTGTGTTAATCTCTTTGTGATAAAAAAATACATTTAGCGTTCCCCTCTTTTCTTACATTTACATTCACATCCTTTCATTGAAAAATGGTACATAGTACATACACATAATATTGCGTATTTACACACATACGCACTTTTTAATGCTAAATCCCAAATACTTCTTAAATTTTAAAATAAAAAGTGATTCTTTCTTATATACAGCTATTAATACGCTTTAAAAGTGAATCATTACTATTACCCCTTCTTATTTATTTAACTACTTATAAAACCCGCAATACTATCATGAATCATAATGAGTCCGTTTTTTTAAATGAATCATGGCAATCATGAATCTCAACAATAAAGAAAAAGAGTCTTACATTTTCTTCACAGCATACGTCTATACCCCTTCAAGAAACAGCCAGCACCCTAACTTTAACAACGCAGTGTTGTCGTTGGAACAAAATAACAACACCACTGTTTAGTTATGTAAAACACGTTCCTTTTATAACCACGTTCTTTCCCAGGTAAACACTCTCCTCACCTCAGAACTAACCACACTAACAGTTTAATTAGACGTTAATCTCTTATTCCTCAAATTCCTTCAAATTCTGTTCATTATACTACTATGCTGCTATACCATCGCCTTGCCCTGCCTGACAAAACTGACTTTTGATTTGACATTGTTACAAAAAAAAACTATGTGCATTACATACACACACGGCGATCCGATACATGCACCAATCAATCCGCCTACATGTTTATTATGGTAACTTGTTCACTCACACACAACAACCAACCAACCGAACCATGCAGTTTATTACATGCAATGCAGCTCCTTTTTCGTCTGTGTCTCCTGAGTCCTCAAACAATATCCTATCCAAAAATTTCGATACTACCTTATTCGCCCCTTTTTTCAAAAAGATTAAAGTCGTCTTACTACCACCGCCGCTGCAATATACATTGTTGGAAAAGAAAAATCGAAGTTAGCATCAGTACAAAACAGATAGGTAGTTTCCTGTTGTTGTTTTTTTGTGTGCTGTGCAAGTCTGCTTCATTATTTTATTTCTCGTGTACAATTTTCTCACACGCACACGTTCGTTACAAAAACAAACTTACTTTTTTAACATCCAAAAACTGGGGACCAGTAAACTAAAAGCAGGGAAACAACGCAACAACCTTTTCATGAACATGAACAGAAAAGAATACCACTTTCAATGCATTATTGAACTTGTGTTCTTCTCTTCTGTCGAGTTACTTTACTTTACATAATGTTCTTGTGTATAAAAGAGAGACATGTAATGTATGTATATATGCTCCAAAACTCCAAACACGAAAGAAAAAAAGGAACAACTAGTCATCATATCATCACACGTAAAAAAATACTTTCAGAGTTGGGCTATTAGAGACAAGAAGTATATAACATGTGAGAAGAGAGACGAACGACCATACATATTATGAATTGAATTCACATTTTAAGTTTATCCTTCTAGTCTACTGACTAGCTGCTGAGCTATGTAAAAAGCCAACTTCATCCGTCTTGTTTGTATTTCTATTTTGCTGTGTTTTTTTCTGCTCCTCTCACACTACACATTATACACTCTGTGTTCACAGAGAGTTCTCTGAGTCGCGGGATTACTTTCATTTTTATCCGTTTGCCATTTTCTTTGCTTACCTGGCCTGGCCTGAGCTGGCTTGACCATGCAAAGCAATTAATAGATGACAGGCAGGCCGTTTTGCTGTGAGGAATAGGCCAGCTCTCTGCCTTTCCATTTCATTATGTATTAATGGGCTGAGCCTCTAAAACCCACTCTCTGTACATTTTCTTGAGTACTTACTCTATCTCGCCGCTACTGCTCCGATGAGTTTCACAGAATTACTTTTTTTCTTCCATGCTTTTTATATTATTTTTTTCTCTACTACGTACTACTTTTTTTTGTGTACACACAACATATTATGGGAAAAGCCGAATAAATAAAGAGTATTTTTTTCGCTGGTAACAATCGATCGGAGAAATAGTGAATAGAGCTATTTTTCTTTTATGTACGTCATATATCCATTTATTATGAAAAGATGATTATAATTTTTAATGTATCCTGTATGCAGTATTGACGGCGACGGAGATCTTTCTAATTGATCGTTTCAAGGCGTGGGAGAAGCTATTCTGCCTAGGCTAATCATACTAATCAATAATAAAGTTGTGCCATTTAGTATAGCTATAAAAGAACCTTTTTAGGTTAATGGGTGGAGCTAATAAAATAATATACTTTTTATCCTTGAGCAAAAAGTAAAGGACAAAGAGAAAAAAAAATTAATCGTAGAATCTTTTTAATAATTTTGACATCCGTTCGTTCATTCGTTGAGTTTTGCAGTCAAAATTAACTTGTTGAATTTCAATTCAACCAAAAAAATGACTATGACTCCATCATTTTGGACAAAACTACGACTAAAATTCTTGACTTGGTCAAGTCAAGTCTAGCTCTAGCATAACAAGTTTACTTGGTAAGAAGACCTCAAGAAAGAGATGTAAGATGTAATATCAGATTCATGGCAAAACATAATACATGGTTATGTTATATGGTA
>JAQFZG010000502.1:0-31885 GCA_034695465.1 Entomobrya nicoleti
GGATTCTCGCTGACGCCATCCCGAGACTCCTGTATTGACGTAGATGAGTGTCAACGTAATCCTACTATTTGTAATAATGGCACCTGCATAAATACCTTGGGGAGCTATAAGTGCATGTGTCACGGAGGCTTTAAGCTAAGTGCCAACAATGACTGTGAGGACATGGATGAATGCCAAATGATGTTGGGTGCTTGCCGAAATGGGCGCTGTAGGAATACAGTAGGTTCATTCACATGTCAATGTGCGGATGGCTATACCCTTACCCCTGATGGACATAACTGTAGAGATGTCAATGAATGCGATGAAGTTCCGAACACTTGTCCTAAACCTGGAACCTGTCACAATATCATGGGCTCGTATATGTGCAATTGTCCACCAGGATTTGAGCTGACTTCTGATGGAAACTTCTGCAGAGGCTTGTTATTTACTATACAAATATAATAGTTTATTTTTTTGCAAAAATTATCTGATTGAGTTTACCTTTTTAATTGCGAATTATGTTTTATTTACAGATATTAACGAGTGTCAACTGAATGTAAATTTGTGTACGGATGGCGTTTGTATAAATACTGATGGTGGCTTCATTTGCCAATGTCCAGAAAACTATGTAATAAGTGAAGATGGTAAAAAGTGTGTAGATGTAAGGCAGGACTTGTGTTATGATGGTCTTTTGGGAGGCTTGTCCGTGGGTCGACCAGGAGTTTGTACAAAGGCACGGAGAGGGTATGTGTCTAGGATGGGTTGTTGTTGTACAGGGGGAAAAGCTTGGAGTTCATCGTGTGAAAATTGCCCACCAATTGGCTCAAGTATGTTTTACATTTTTAAAGCATGAATTTGTTAAACTGCAATGAATAATGGATGACCATGACTGACAACACTTTACGAAATTCCAGGAGAATTCCAAAAGTTATGTCCAAGTGGTTTTGGTCGTGGTGACGAAGGTGAAGATTTGGATGAGTGTGCAATTCGACTTGATGTGTGTGAAGGTGGAGAATGTGTTAATACAGATGGCTCATTTCGGTGTGAGTGTCCTCAAGGATATGTACTTGACACTTCGGGCAACAAATGCATAGGTATAAATACTTCAAACCAAATCATGATGACAATTTTTTATGAAAAGCTCTTGATTCACACCTCTTCTTCATTGTCCATGTAACTCAAGATGACAACGAATGTGTCGCTTCTGGAAATGCTTGTGGGAACGGCACTTGTTTCAACGTGGAAGGTGGTTTTGAGTGTGCTTGTGCTGATGGCTTTGCCCCAGGACCTAATCAAGTTTGTGAGGATGTAGACGAGTGTCGAGAGCGAAGTCACCAATGTGCTTTTCGTTGTCACAATACTTTGGGTTCATACAAATGTGCTTGTCCATACGGCTACGTTCTTGCACCGGATGGTCGTCACTGTACTGATCTGGATGAATGTTCCACTCCAGCGAATAACTGCAAGTTTATGTGTAAAAATTTGATTGGCAGCTTTATGTGCATTTGTCCAGAAGGATATCAGCAGATTGGAAGCGGAGATGATTGTAGGGATATTAATGAGTGCAGTGTGGAAGGAGGATTATGTCATAACGGAAGATGTATCAATACTCCGGGATCGTACAGATGCGAGTGCTATGATGGTTTTGAGCCGTCTCAGGACTTTTCCAAGTGCATTGGTAAATGAAAAAAAATTAAGCGATTTGATCTAATAAATTAATCATTGTACTCGAAATCCGTATTTATTTATATTTATCTGCAGATCGGCGACAAGGCTTTTGCTTTAGGCAACTGGTCGGCGGTCAATGTATTACAAGAGATACGTCACCAAATCTTACGAGAACGACCAAAGTTGATTGCTGTTGTACTATGGGGGCAGCATGGGGACCCAGATGTGAAAGATGTCCTCAATCAGGCACTTCGGCTCATAAAGATTTGTGTTTGGAAGCTGGATATTCCATTGACGGAACAGGTAGATCAAACCATTTTAATCTCACGACGCCCCAAATGAGTGTTTGCTGCTTGCTAATAACATGCTATTCATTCGATGGATTTGCTTTACAGATATTGACGAGTGTTCAATTCTTCCTGATCTCTGCAAACATGGCACTTGTATCAACACCTTGGGCTCGTACAGATGCATATGCAACAAAGGATTTAAGGTGGATGCATCTGGAACTCATTGTCTTGGTATGCGCTATATTTTGATGAAGTGATCTGTTTTGTTTTTCTATTTATGCAAGTGTTATTTCAAGCATGTTCTTTGCATTTTTGACAGATGTGAATGAGTGTGACTTGACTCCCAAAGTGTGTCAACACACTTGTGAAAATACAATGGGTAGTTTTATATGCACTTGTCCAAATGGTTTTACATTGTCCAGTGATGGAATAACTTGTAAGGATGTTGACGAATGTGCATCTGGCCGCCATGGATGTCAACACGAATGCGTCAATACGCAAGGCAGCTATAAGTGTGCTTGTGCCAAGGGATTTAGTCAAGTTGGGGATCAATGTTTGGGTACTGAATGAATATTGAATTGATTTTTTATACTTTAGTTTTGGGTTTGTGATTTTACGCTACTCGTATTATTTTGGCTAAACTATATTTTCTCTAGATATCAATGAATGTTCTGAACAAAGTGGAATTTGTCCTCCTCCCGGAACATGCATTAATACAATGGGCAGCTATAAATGTATTTGTCCTCGAGGATTCCATACTGATCCTACCGGAACAATGTGTTTGGATGCGGATGAGTGCACGGATGATTCCCGGTGTCAGCATGGATGTCAGGTAATACATTGAGAAAATCAGGAAGAAAACTGGAGCGACAAATATCCAAGTCAAATGTGATAAATAAAATAAACAATCCTTTACAGAATGTCGTGGGTGGGTATCGTTGTGCATGCCCTGATGGTTACGCACAGCATTATTATTATAATCAATGTGTTGACGAGGATGAGTGCACAAGTGGGGCTTGTGGGAGTGCGGCATGCCAAAATACCATTGGTAGCTACAGATGCCAGTGTCCAGATGGCTATCAATTTGACAACATTCTTCAAATTTGTGTTCAGGTATGTTGAATGGAAAGGTCTACTTAATTGGTTTGACATTTAAGATGCTGTAACAGAGCAATAATTCCTTCAAATTATTTTGAAACATCAAAACTTCCAGATGAGCAGTAATTGTATCGGTAGCCCGTGCGCTTTCGGTTGTATATCTTACGGCCAAGACGGTTTTATATGTGGCTGTCCAGCAGGATATCATCGTATAGGACAAGGGCATTGCCTGTCCACCATTACCCCACCTGCGTATGGTGGTTATGATATTGAAGATCCTTCGCTTACATCGGAAGGAACAGATAAGTACATTTCTACAGAAGGCTGTTTCTCGTGCAAGGTGCGTATAATGTGTATTTATAAATCTGATTTCATAATGAATTCAAGTCGTCATGTTCATGAATCATGATGTAAAATTCTTGTGGTACTCAGGTGGGAGCATCTAGTAGAGCCGGCCGTGGTCGAAGAAGTGTCTCACTTTCCCCCAACGGTGTCAGCAGCAATACAACCATCATTGCGACAAATAGCATAGCAGACAATCACCACAAGGAGCTGGATGATCAGTTGATTCTGATGGTCCCAATGGATCACACCAGACCGAAATTCAGAATATTACGACTACAGACTTCTCTCAAGAATATGGTGATGTGATGCTACGATTACTATGCTCTTGTGTGCATTTTTTACAGAATTTATGTGTTTACTTATATTTCCTTGTTTGATTTTTATAGGTTCGTATGCGATACGTGCTTATTTCTGGTAATACAAACAATGTACTTGAAATAAGTCACGATGAAATCCCACCCTCGCTTCACTTCCGGCGAAAAATCCGACAACCTCGTACTTACGACCTGGAAATCATTGGATATAGCACGGATCCTCAAATATATAATTTCAGTAGGAAAGATCCGTTTACACTTCGAGTCCGTCTAATTATCACTAACTGAATAGTGGTAGCATCATGATATGATGTAAGAGATGAAAGAATAATATGTGTAGTTGTTAAGAATAAAAAAAACAGAAAAGAAAATAGATAGTATTTTGATACTCACTCACCTACATACATAACATGAAACATTAATATGCCATTTTACTACCTCACCCGTTATTAGCTAGACACACTCACATACAAAATATACCGCCCACATTGCCACATGCCAAAATGTTCACCTTCACAAACCTTGTTGAGAAAATGATACGATAAACAAGCTAAATATAACTATGATTGTATTAACTATTTTGCCTAGTTTAATTAATTAATGTACTAATTAATTTGTAAATAACTCTAGAATAGTTTATTACAAACAACCGGCCAAAAATAGCTTTATTCTGTTCAGTTTAACTCCTTTATTCAAAACGCTCTCCAGAGCAAAACATGTATTAAATGAATGAATCTTAATAAATCTAATCAGAAAGGGACCAACTTAGCTTATTTAAGAAAAAAATGGTGTGTAATAATAAATAGTAATATTTTGCACAGTGTAGATAGACATAACAAAACGCAATAATATTTCGATTTTTTAATAAATATAACATAAGAATACTAACTTTTGTTTTCGAGTTTATGTTAAATATATATTTAATCTACGCTTTTACTGTAATGAACATATTATATATATAGCTTATTTTGTATCAATAATGTTGCTTTAAACATTGTTTAAAAAGAATCCATCACTGCCGTTTTGAAACTGTCCTTAGAAAATAGAATGCCAAGTAAAAGTGCTCTTAATGAATATGAATAATAAAAAGTATTTTAAGCATAATTACTGGATTGTTATTTTTAAGATTCTTGTAATAATGAGTTAACGCCCAACAACAACAGTAAAAAATTCGTATACAATAAAATCATATAATAATGTGTAAAAATAAACACCGATGACCGATGTGTTTCTTGAAAACCGATATTATGAGTTGAAAGCATGTCACTGTACATCCTGCGTTTGAAAAGTTCATGGATTAAGGTGGCTGAGTTGCATAAAAAAATATGAATGAAGAAAGCAGGCATATTTCTTTGTGATCAGTGGTTGGTCTTGATTTTCTTGTTATTTTGATGCATGAATTGGTTACTGTGAAGGAAATGATTCCTGTTGTTATCATCATCAAGAAAGTTAATAAATATATATCCGGTCATTTCACAAGTCTACATATCCTCTTTGTCTGCGTGTACGGCTATTTTTGTACAGATACAAGAAAAATCAAAAGGAAAATCTTAATGCATCCAACTTGCTCTTATCATTTTCGTAAAATTCCATTACAGCTGCCAATTTTGAAGATAATTAGCCTACATGTTGTTTTGCAAGAGAGCTTATAAATGATCAAAAATGAGAGAATTACAACGTGATAGCCAGTGGATCAAGGACAAAATGGTGGATGGTCGTTCTGGAATAACGCAGTAGCTAGCTCCATTAATTAGGGTAAGGCTAATTTATAAAGTCACGTGAAATGATCTAAGGCAAGGTCCCCATTCCCCAAGATTCTGAATTATTATAATATATGCGAAAATAGAGAAAAGGAAAAGTTGGATGCTAACATTGTTAACGAAGATTATTGGGGCGACTTGAGTCGCAGATTTATCTGGTATTGTAAAGATAGTAGGTATTCATCCTGTGAAATAAGAACTGGTTATAGAAAACACTAACATCCAACCAATTAAGGTTTCTGGCATAATGATTCATGTTTTGGTTCGATTTCAAATCCCAAGTATATTCGTTTGTCCTCATTTCCTACTTTTATGAGTAAATTTAACTTGTCACAACATTATGCTATTTTAGGGAAAATTGGCATAAAGCAGAGATTTCATATGCCAAATAACATTTCGATTCGAATGTATTATGGTTTATGGTTAATAAAAATAAAAGCTCGTGTTACGGGAAATTACCTTTTAAAATTGCTAAATGTACATAACCATTTTTAATAATGAATTGAAAAATTACCCTTTGACATCGCGGAAGATGGAAAAGATCATGCGAAACACATACATAATGGACAACGGTACTACACAGAATCACAAACAAAAAATACCCAACAATATTTGTTTTGTAAACAATAAAAAATATGAATGATTAGATAATTTTCGATATTTCATGTTTGTAGTTTGAAACTGTGAAATGCATTTGTTAAAACAAAGCACAACGCAGTTTTTCAGGTAAACAGTGAATGTACTCTACGACCCCAAACACACAAGTCCCATAATAAATAAAACACGAATCAAACCATCATACCTTTTGAAAATGTAAGAAAAATTTGGACCCAAGCTAAATATTAGCACAATCAACATTTATGTACATATTTCAAAATTCATACTTGATAGTACTATTTAATATTTAATGTTGTACAATCACGTATTCCTAAATACGTTCATGAACTGCAATCTTACATAATTTAAACATAAAGTTTTATTTTCATGCATTAAGTTTAGCTGAATAGCTTATTGATTTTCCAAAATAATTTTTAATTACTCAGTCAAGACTCTTTTACATGACTCACCTGAGTGAGACCTCGATTACAAATGACAACATGAGACGCAATTTAGAAAAGCATATAGTTCGCTTATCAGCACTTTACAAAAGAAAACAAGTGAAAAATGTACATGCTTTTCAATAATTTATCTTTATATCTTTATCTTTAGCAATAGTAACCCAAATACAATTATAACTTTTTAAAACAAAAATTAATAAAGATTTGGTGGCTCGTTCCATTTTTTAAATAATTTCAATCATCTACTATACTATAACACGTACTTGTAATAATATTATGGCGTGTCATATTAAAAAATAATCAAACTTAAGATAAAAATGGCCTGACACATCAATTACACCAAGAACACCTGTAAAAAAAATCATCTTAAAATGCTGATACTTCAAGCTATAAATAGACATCTCTTCCTAAATTGAAATTAATCATTTTGGGAAAAGGAAGGCAGCATGATGATATTCTTCAGTTGCCCCTCTCAGGATAATCCCAATCTGTCTATTTTTGTACTGATATAAACCGTAATTGTAGAATTAAAATCAATTTTTATAACAAATCTTTGTAAATTATTTTAAGCATATGGTGAAGTCGTTGCATTGTTAATAGTTAATCAAAAGCCATTCAGAGAAAGTTCCAGATTAAAAATACACAAACATCAAAAACATTTTGTGATTGATACTTTCCTGCTCAAAAATAATAATAATAACGATTTCCTTTCTATCCATTGAAATTAGACAGAGCAAAACTACGTAAAATTACGAGGTAAAATCGTCACAAGATAATGTGCTGTTTCTTCTTCCCACATAATATTTCCATTTTCTGGAATTCATTTAGAAAAACTCATTTTTGTTTTTAATCTTTTGTTGTGACCGCATCTTACGTAAATGAATATTACCTTGAATCATTCATACAATGAATACACCTCTGCACAGTAGTACTTTCTTAACGGGAAATAGATGAACGCAGGGTGTATAGAACAATGAACAAAGAGAAATGATCTGTAAGAAATCTATAGATAGTATGTTTATACAAAAAGGCTCATCGTAACTACTTTTTTCATTTATAGATAGATATCTTCATTCATTTGTAACTTTCCCTATCTCTCATTTACGATTGTATGCTCATTTTTTCTCCTGGAGATGCTTGTATATAAAAGAAAGGCGAACCGGACGTTAGGGTATCACTCTTATTTTTTAGCTGGATACAAAATAATATCTTGTTCAGTTTTTTTTTCTAAAACAGTTTTTATCTTTTATTTTGCTACAACACAATAAAAAAATCTAACTATAGTACAAAGTGTACAAATTTCAAAGACCATAAATTACTTTTTAACGTAATAATTTTCTATTGCCGAATAAAAATATCTCATTTTCTTTGAGCTCTCCTGTTTTCAACAGCTTTTGTGTGTAAGATTATTGAAAAGTAGTAATTTCAATAGAAGGTAATTTTCTTTGATAAGTTTCGTTAAAAAATATTTTTAGACATCGTTTTTATATTTTGTTACCAAATAAAATGTATGGTACTCTTGAGCTACTATAAATATCAACCGCATTTCCCTAATGGAAATCATTTTATTTTTGCAGGTGAGACCAGGACGAGTCTCCCTCGTCCATACAACGCATTTACGTCTTTCAAACTTGTGAACAACGTCTTACCTGGAAGGCATGCCGTGTAATAGCAGACAGAACAGAGGAACTCACAATACTACCAACTACAGAAATTCGTTTTTTAAGCTGAGACAGTTTCTCAATCCCAAAATGGTATGATTTTTCTCTCTCTTTTAAAAACTACCAAAAATCATAATAAAAATTACACAAATTTCAAAAGTATATTTTTTTCTATTTTTAAAGATGATAATATTAGCTCTCCTATTTTGCTGGAATCTTCGAAATTCCTTTGCGGTTGCCCTTTACAATCCCGACTCATCAAATGGAATCATTGCGGGTGACACCTCCACCCAAAACCGCATTCCATACTATACTCACTCTCCCTATCACAATCATCATCGTACCATTACCAGCAATGTACGTTTAAGGGCTCCTCCATCGTTCAACCAGTACCCAAGTTCCCAGTCCGTTTCTTCAACATTGCCACTTAGAGGAACTGGAGTGAGCTTGTCAGATGAAACCGATATTGTCGGTCCTCTCATGATACGCTCTCCTCCAAAACTCCCATCAACATCATTACAGTCATCTGCATTGGGCCCACTGGATTTTGAAATTACAGCACCAAGAAGAAAGAAAGGTTGCGGGGAACCATCGATTGGTATGTACAAAACCATTCTATTTACTTGCTAAATTAGATCCTCGTAAAAATACCAGGCCACTTAGCGCCTCCACCATTGATAACAATAGTATTGTTTGCAAAACCAATAAATTTGTATTTTTTCCCACGATGTGTATAGCTACCAGAGGTCTGTTGGGTCCTACTTTGAAGCGCTCCTTTTTCGCTTACACTCAAGATGAGGTAGATCAAAAGGTGCGGGATGATGAGTACCGTTCGGCATCAGAAAGGAGAAAGCGTGACATTCAACATCAGCAGCTGTCCCAACAACTCTCGTCCGTTGGTGGTTCGGACTCTGTGCTTGGAAGGCAGATTAAGAGAAATGGGGGCAGTGGAGGTGGTGCAGCAGACATTCAAGACTCACCTTTACCCTGGACTTGTGAAACACAATATGAATGGGAGGACATGGGTGCTGATCACTATCCAAGGTTTGTACGGACTGCAAAATGCAAATCCCGACTTTGCTTCAATGGCTTTTTCCGTTGTCGACCCCGACGTTACAAGACAAAAGTTTTGAAGAGAATCAACCCAGGAGACTCGACAAGTTGTGAGGATGACGATGTAAGCTTACCAGAAACATTGAGAAGTCAATGGAAGTTTATTACGGTTACTATAAACTTGTGCTGTGATTGTACTGGTCGTATTCCTGGCTCGGGGAGTCCGGCAGAATAGAATGATTACGGGGCGATCTGATACAATGACAGGAAAAGTGTCTGATGAAGTACATCATCCATGCAGTATATATTTTCATCAGCACAGCACCATTTTACATGTAAAATGCCTACACATGCACATTGCTTTCAGATTTCAGAATCCACCGATTTAAAAGTTAATTTGTAAATAAAGAATGTTTTTTGTTAGGCTTCGAGGGGAAAAGGCATGGATTTACGATTTACTTTCAAGTCATTATCAAGCAGTTGTTGTCGTTGCGCTGCTGAGGATTATACATGTAAAATAAACTAAAGTAAAGATAAATTGAAAGCATGAAATGGTCAAATTAACCCCATTATCACGTGATATTTAAGCCAAATCAATATGCACAAAAAATCAATAAAAATACAGTAAATTACGAATGAATGATAAGTACAGAAAATTATGATAAATGAATTTGTGACAATAGGATAAGTCATGTATGTACCTTATTTTTGTTAATATACATAAAAAAGATTTACTTGAGTGTGCGTGTGAATGTGAGAAAATAGCTATACATAAATCTATATGTAAAAAATGCATAACTGGGTCTTGCTGCAAGTCAAAAAAATAAAACAAAAAATTGTAATCAGTTAGTGAAAACATAACAGAACCTGAAATTTTTTCTGACAACCATTTTTTATTCATTAATTTCAAAGACTTTTCTCCTTTGAACATTAAGTCATAAATATTGACGAGTCGACAAGAGTCAAAAAAATGCTTTTTGTTACACTACAATCAACAAACCAAACAAGTGAGACAATATTTGATGTAATGCTTGAAGAAGAATATTTTAATTTTTACAACATATTACAATAGTTACAAATAATTTTTAATACTAATCATGTAATTAAATATTCGGTACACAGATGATTAAACGAGATCATATTTAGCGAGTTCCAATTAAACGTGTATGCTACCATAAAAGCTATGTTTAGTATTTACCTTGTTATCTTGCTCTTAAAATAAGCAGTCTAAAATATATTAAAATGTCAGATGTACACATTTACAATTCATGTAACTACTTCTAAAGAATAAATTATAAAATAAAGCATTGTACACAAAACTTGCAATGACGCATCAATTTTTTTAAATGAGTTTGCCGTTTGCCATCATGATATGATAATATGTATATATTTCATCAACTAAATGTGATTTGGACTAGTATTCATCAAACATTGGAGAACGAAGCAACTGCTGAAAAGATTTGTTCTTCGTGTTTTTGCTATTTGCAGCTGGAGCATTACCGGAATTGATTATGTCAGGATCTTGATACTGTCGACTTCGTCGTCGATTTCTTTGCTGTTGCAAAAAGGTCTGGGCTGATAAAATCTTCTTTCTTCGTCTACTTGCGGGATCCACTTTACAAGCACATCCACTTGCAACACGGATATGTTCCATGCTCCATCCCGTTAAAGAGGTGTCGCTTCGTACGAGGGCGTAGGTGTCCAAGTATTGCTGTACACATTTGGAAATCCGACGATACTGGTTATCCACAAAGCGACATGGCTTCTCTAGGTAATCCTTATGACAGCGGTACTCATTAAACCTTTGCTGTACATTTTCATCCTTGTACAGTTCCACCATGTGTCCTAATAAAGCATGTTATGTAGTTGTATGAGTATGTAAGATGATATTCATGATGACTTTGTGAACATTAAGCATTATTACTGTTTTGGTTCAGGAATGCAAAAGAAAGATTTTGTTTTGCTTACCACTTCTATTTCGTCCATATATGGGCGCAATTACTTCAAAAACTACAGGGCAGCAGGATTCCAGTGCGTCCCCATTGACCTCATAATAGTAATTCCTGTATTCGTCATCATCTTCATTGTTATTAACCCGCAATTTGCTTATAGCGCTGTAATAGGGATTTCGTGACCTTTTGTTAATGCGTCCTTCATCAAAGTTATCTGAGGGTTTAAAGGATCCTTCGTACTGGTAGCGGTCAAGGTCTCGGGAATCGTCTTCGTAAGCATAACTAGCCACACTAGCATTACTATTAACATTTCCGTACATTTTACGAACGCTTAGTCGGCATTTTCGTTGCAAGTTTTCCCATTGTTGCCTACATTTGATGTAAAAATAATAATCATGCAAAAAATGCTGCAACTTTCTAAATGATGTATGTGAAGTCATAAAAACATTTAAAAGTTCGTACAAAACTTTAAGTAGGGAATATCGTCCACAGCGGTCCCTCATCCGTCTAGCAGCCTCTGCGCGAGTCCCACCACTTGCAGCAAATGTGGTAATAAAGCTGTCACCATCAGTGCCACCGCCACCTCCATTATCACCCTCATCACCTCCAAATGTGGATTGCTGCTGTTGCTGCTGCTGCTTGTATGGGCTTTGCCATGTGTTGCTGCCTGTTGCTCCTTCAACGGGAGCTATCAATTGGGCTCCAGATCCACAACCAAGTCCTTCCAGGATTATCAACTGAGAAAATACCAGCACGATTTTTATGTGTCATTTCAATAAACATTTTAAAATGATAATTGAGTAAAAGTGTGTAAAATCTTCCTTGTGTCTAAATGACAGAGCTTTAGTCGCCTTTTTTATTGACATGTGGAAAAATGAATGGCTTACATCAATTCATTAATTGATCAGAGGTTTTTCTAAAGGTGTGTCTGAGTCTGAGGCAATTCTTTCTTTCAAGCCTTATTTGTAAACTTTGTTGTTACACAAGCCAAGTGTGTAAAAGCAGTTTAATTTGTCATCGTCAGTTTTTTTTAAAAACGAAACACGCAGGATTCGTTACATCTTTTGTTTGCTCTTGATATTTAAAGTCGTAAAAGGAGAGTTGTGATAAACACACAGTGTGATAAGTCGTTGATTTATGTTTGCGTAAATATTTTTCACTTTTGACATTTAAGAAAGATGTATAACCGGTACGGTAAAATTAAATGACGGTTATGTAAGATAAGTACGATTTTTATGTCACGTGTCCATTCTCATGCATGTCTACAATAGTTTTAAAAAAATGAACAATTGAAACGAAAAAATGCTGTGTTTTGTAACATAGGATAGTAATTTTCAAGGTCGATATTTTGAAAGCAAAAGTGTTGTTCTATGAGTTTAATTAATTAACAAGATTTGTGTACACGATGCATGATGACATTATACATAACGTAATTTTCCAGTTACCTGCACACCTTCACATCTCAAAAATTCAAAATTTCCACTTAAATGTCTATATTGATTAATAAGCCAGATGTGATTAGACAAAATCTTGCAACGTATTTCATTGTTTGACTGACCACTTGTCAGCATTTGCACAAAGTAATGCACGCTTCTTTTCTTACCATTTCGATTTTTATTACTTTACTTTTGTTTTTCTCAGTTGTCTTGAAAAGACGATGTGTCAACAAGTTATGTATGAATGAAGACAATAAAACATGGATGACTATAGGCTCATCATAATCATCGTAACTTCATTTTCTCGACTCGCTCAACACTCATCGTGATGTGATGATGGTCAATGAAAGTCATTCAAAGTAAATATTTGACAGAATCTTTTAAAACAACAACCACACTACCACACGCATAATAATAAAGTGGTGCAATGCAACGTGACTTTTTTTCAGGTGCTGCGTACTATTTGCCTTCTTTGCACCTTAAGTCAACACGCATATTTTACATTATATAAATAAAATACACATCAATAACTAGCACAAGACTTTTTTTTTAAGAAACAGAAATCCTTCCAAATTTCATTCCGGAAGCTTTAAAAAGGCAAAACATGTACATTTTTTACACCAAACCAACGGCTAGAACATTGTTTCATTGATTGTTTCATGCCGACAAAAGAAGAAAGCATACGTCATACTAATAAATACTTTACTTTGGTGGTCCCTCCTATTCCCTTAAGGGACGTATGTATCACCCCATCATACACACATAATAATAATCACGTTGATGGAGGTCGGCAGCCTTCTGTGAACAATATAATAAAAGGGCTGGAGAAAAAAAGTTCACATAAAAACGTGAAAATGATTAAGGTGAGGAATGACGATGCTGACGACGATAATATGCCTGGCTGGGATGCTTTAGTGGTTTGTCACATTCTTACAAAAAGGAAAGGACCACTTTTCTTTTTTTCTAAACTGAAGTGGATATCTGAAATTCTTTCATCCTTCTCCTCCAAAGATGATAAAACTATTAAGATGATCATACTTGGACGTGGTGTGGTAGGATGAAGACAAGAATTCAAATGACAACACAGAATGAATGAAAAAACCGAACGTATAAAGCAAACTAAGAAGAACATCTAGTCAAAAAAACGAAGGTGACATTAATAAACAAAAATATGACATGATGACGCTGGATTTTGGTGATGTGATGGTGGTGGTGTACCTGTTGTGTTTTATATCGTCGCATCTCGTGTAAAAAATAAGTCTTGTGAAAAATTGTAGAATATGCGTTTATTTTGCTTGCTACAACTTACTCCTTTACTAACGCACTCTTCACTGACAAGACGACAGGAATGAAAAAAAATGAAGTGATAATTCTCATAAAACCCAAGTGAGAAGGACAATAGGAAGAAGAAAAGTAGTTTTTTTTTATTCCTTGTCTAGTATTATTATTATTTGTACTTGTTGGTTTTTTAGGAATGTCAAGTGGATGATTTATTTTTGAAAATTTAAGACTGTCATGGGGGTAGATATTAAAGGTTTGCTACAACCAGACTAACTTACATTATAGATGTCATACGCAGCACATTTCACGAAAATGCGTGCTGTGTTGTGTGTGTGTGTGCGTTAAACAAATAAAAACTGAAAGATGCAAGATTACTACATGTCCAGTACGCACAACATTACAGTTTACACAAATACATTTGTAACATGATATACATGCATAGTCGAAACAATTAAATATATTATGATGAAAAATGAGATTTTTTGTAGCAAGTTGTTCTATTAAATCTCTAATCATTCATGTTGATAATATGACCCGGCAAGAATTTTTATAACCTAGGCCTATTAACTTGAATCTATTATATCTTGAATTGCACCGATTATTATTATTACACAAGTATTTTGTGCAATGTACATGAAGGCAAGGCTAAAAAAGTAGGGATTTAAAGCTTGCCAGTCAAGTTTGCTTGCGTAGTGTGCAAACTCAAAGAGAAGAATTAGATGAACAAAAATCAAGTTCAAAGCTTGACTTGACTTTAGAAAAAGACAAATTGTTATCCTTTTTATTGAAACGCGATCATCATCAAGCAACACTCACTTGAGTTTTGTTCTCTTTGTCTTCCCTACCAGATTAGTGATAATGATTTTCATGCTCCTCTGAAAAATTTATGAGGCTATCAAATGAGAAACAACGCGTGAGGATCTTTGAGTCTTTGAGAGGTGAAGTGAGCCAAAATATAAGAAAAAAATGCATACCATAATAACTTAACATACTCAATACTCAAGTGTAATTTGATGTTTACTTGTAAATGTTTTTTTTTGCAAGTGAGAAAAAGTATACTTTACTGTTTTCTTTGTCTTTTTTATGAGCGTCTTTGTTTTTTCTTAGCTTACCAGAACAACTGCTTTGCAAAACAAATGAACCGTTTTTCTGGTTCTCCTCCTCAGAAATCCGAAGCAAGGTGTTGTGCTACTGGTGCTACTGGAATTGCACGAGTATTTTCTGCCTTTCCTCTTGACAAATAGTATTCTCCTGTTCAGTCTCTTCCCCGTCGTCGTTGTCATTATCATTTCACTTGTCATGATTTTCAGAGTTCAGAGTGTATCACGGTTTAAAAAAAATACACTTGCTATTTAACACTTTTATGAACACTTCCAGTTCGATTTTATTGTTTTCTCTGTTCTCCTATTATTTGATTGTTCTTTTTTTATGAACTGCACCAAAAAACTGCGATTTAGTTGCGCAGCTAAACTCTTTCTTTAATGTTTAATTTTGTGGCTTGAACGTGATTTTATTAATTTGACATTTTTCAAGTCCAACAACTGCTTATCGCTTAGTAGAAAATTGAATCAACTTTTAAGATCCCAAAATTAGTTGTAAAATTGTTCATGGTAGCGTTCTCTTTAGAATCGTGAAACTTAGGTTTAGAGTTGTCCTCTTCCAAGATAACTTGTCGGTTTTCTGATCCTGAGCCTCTTGCTTTTGAGTCCAACGAATAGGATGATGATGACGATGGCAATGATCTTTGGTTCAGCTTCAGCTCTTCAGTTAATACTTTTGTATCTTCGATAACAAATAATTCAAGAAGAGTAGTTAGCATTACTGTCACCACCAGCAAACTTTTCAAAATACAAATGATCTTAATAAGTTCATCCTGTTGCCAAATTACTAAAGTCATTATTTATTTCCTTTTTGCAAATTACCAATTTATTTTTTGTCTTTGAAGGAGAGGAAATTTTTCACGCATTTTTGCAACAAAATGAATGGTCTAAACGGATGCTATTTTCTAAAAACTCTGGTAGACTTTCATGCACCAAAATATACACCCAGTCGGAAATAATCTTAAGTCATGTGTCACCCCATCACAATCAAGTCAAGATGAGCCATATATGTCGAGTATATATGAAATAATGCTGCTGACGGGGATATTGCGGATGTGAGTATAAGTCTTATTTGACTTGTGAAATTGATGACATGTCAGCAAAGAATGGCTGCTGAGTATCAAGAGACATGATCATATATAAATATCCAAGTTTTCGATGATTCAACAAAGCTACTAAAATTATTGTGATGATCACGATAAAAACTGGTAACTCCACCACTATCACTACTGCCACGGCAGGATATTTTTGAATTCATTCGGTTGATTATTAGAAGAAGCGACGAGCTCCATGCAAAGCACAAGAGAAAGAAGGAAGCTCCGCCCGTTCCATCATTAAAAGAGACCACGCACTAGGAACCCACTCCATAAATCCAGGGAAGAGAATTTTTTCCCTATTTTTTTATTGTAAAAATAAACTTTAACGATAATATTTTTTGGTGACGAAGGAAGATTATTCTTGTTGATATGATAATGAGCTAGCGCACACTCCAGCTCTCACATATGCACATATAACATAACACAGCAGCACAGCGCAGCGGTGGATTGTAGATTTTTACTTGGAATTAAAAAAAATATTTGGGAAAGTTTACAAAACATGGGTACATTAGTTCGATAATACGATAGACACTCACACAGTTTTAAAATATATATAGACAAGTTTGATGATCGGGATAACGAGCAATTTTAGTTTTTATCAACAGAGTCAATGCAGCAATTATTCAAACGAAATTTTCTCTGCAGAATGGGAATGACAATTCTTGCAAAGTACGATGACGCCTTTACACATGTGCAATATTATTAAAATGTATGAAAATGTAATCACTTTCTTTGGATGAAGAACGGTGTTTTTGTTTTTGGAAAATTTTCGGGAGAATGACAAATAGAAAGTATGGGAACCACCTCCGGGTGTTGTGAGTTATGCGAAGCTCTTATTCGTCGTTGCCGTTTAAAAACGTGTTGGAATGAATCTCTGCATCTCTCTTTCTTGTGCTTTGCTGTCCTTTCTTGTTTTTACTGATAGCTGTTAATTTGACACCCTCGTTGAAGGAATTACGGGAGTTCAAGAAGCAGACTTTTTTTAGTTTTTGAAGAAAAAAACGACAAATTCTCTACTTATTCATCTAGCGAACCATGGAACGCACGATAAACCATGCATTTGTAGTGAATTTAAAAGAAGTTGCGGGGCGTTTTGTATTGTTTTGTAGATTGATTTTTACATGGTTTAAGGTAATCTGTAAAAGAGCACGTATCTTTGTGAAAACTCGTAAAAAAAAGTTAAAGGAAGGAAATAGAAAGAGAACGCAAAACACAATGATTTTTTCTCTCTCGATATTGTCAGTCTCTGAAGAATAGTCTCTAGTCTGAATCTGAATGACATGACAGGGGGAAAAGAAGACACGCTCTCTGGAGAGATGCATTTAATCCTCACTTGGCACTTGGTGATGATTACTGTGCATTGCATGAACTGTAGTGATGCAGTAAGAGGAGTGAACAATGAAAAAAAATGAAGAGAGCTCTACAACCGAAAAATGTGTGTATACTTTGCTTAAAAGTGAATACTTTAGAAATCCTTTTCTAGTTAGAATTTTTAGTATATATGTAGTATATTATGTATATGGTGATCAGGTATAATAATCTATGAGAGCATAAAAATGAATACAATGCATTGAATGTTACGATCAGAAGAGCAAAGATCTTCTTGGTCCTCTGCTGTTGTACTGCATTATATGTCTTTGTTGCTGCATTTCATTTACAACATGCGATTTAGAAGTTGTGATGTGTGAACTTCATTGGTGCTGGTTGCGGTGTGGTCGTCTCTCTAATTGTTGAAGAAGCGCAACTTATTGTTAGAGTTAGCTTGCACTATTTTCACTCTGCCCCAACCCCAACACATCTGAGTTCTTTACAAGGTGTTGCTAAATGCGGAAGGGAAATGAGCTGGGTATATTGTGTACAAGAGGGTGAAAATAGGTTATTTCCAAGATTTTTGCGAATTTTGAGAGAAATTGCTATGAAATATTTGTTTTGATTCCGACAGCAAAATAACTCTGAGAAGTGACGCAAGCAAAATGGTTGACGAAGCGAGTGGCCTTGTTTTGATGACTTGAAGTAAAATGTTTTCATTTGAAATTAGCACGTGGGCATTTATTTTGCGAAAATGTATTTTTACCAATTATGTTGAACAATGTTAGGAAAATGTAAACTACCAGAAGTCAATTTAAATAAAGATTTCCAGAAAGTTGCTTGTAACGCTGAAGCTACTGGTACTACTGGTGTCATTGCATTGGAAGCAAGCCTACATTGTTGAGATTGCTGTAGAAGTTTCGTTCAACTTGTGTGGGCAAGAGCTTTTCAAAGTTGAAGTACGCAACAAGTTCATCCCTTTCTTTTGTACAGGTTCATTCTTCCTTTTCTTCATTACTTTATATGTAATCTAATTAGCGCGTTAACACCTATGTGCCGAGAAAAACACCACCACCACCGCTATGAGTGGGCTTGAGTAACAGTTTGAATTAATGGTCATGTCGTGACTAATCTTTTAGGGTTAGCTTCTTTGAATGGCAAATTTCAAAATTCACAACCTCCAACTGTAAAATATGCTCACAAGAGATTGTGGTAGTAAATTTAGCAACTACGATGTTACATGCAAAATGGTCGTTGACATTATGACGAGATGAAGGGTGATGTTAAAATAAATGCGATTTGACAAACAATCGAAATGTTATTTTTTATCACGGTTTTAAACAAACTTGTTTTCCTTTACTTCAACATTCCATCATCGTTTTTTTCATATATTCCAAAAAAGAAGAAATATTCAGTAAATAACATAATAAGACTTTTTGTTTTTGTATATATTGTTAAGTAATCATCATCAAAAGTGTGTTGGCTTGTTTGGATGTGAGTGGAGGAGTGTGTGGAGTGGAGAGTGGAGAGTAGGGTGGTGGCGTTGGTTGGTGCACAAAAACAAAACTCACTCTATTAATTACGCTTTTAATTCTGTACTTTTCCTATCTTCTAATTAGTGTAAATAAGAATAAGGATCATTCTAAAAATTACCATTTTTATAGTATTTTTTTAAGCAAGAAATCTCATTCAAGTACATATTATAAATGAAGAAAGAGATGAGATTATGAGATATTATAGATGACGACGATGTTTATATATACGTCGGTCGAGGACGAAATACGAAGAAGTATATATAATAGTCGTATAATGTATAGACACGTGACTGACTATTACACTAGTTTATAATTATAAATATTTTTTACAACAATATAATAAAAAAGTGACTTTTCTCCTCTCTGTTTTACAATAGTTTTCTTTTTTTATTTTTCCGTAATAAATAATAAGTAAAATTACATAATTATAATGACAGTACAGTATGTAATAATAACAAATTTTGAAAACTTATCAAGTCTCTTCATATATATTTTTTATAGTTTGGAAAGCCACACTTTTCGCTTGTTTTACATCGACGATTCATTCATTTTAGTATTGAGTAAATGATGATTCTCTTTTTTTGTTTAATTTTCATCAATTGTTTTCTCATCTCTTTTTCTGTTGTATATCTCCTCCTCTCCCCAATCCTTATTCTCTGACTATAACAATATTACATCTAAATGCATATGTTAATGATAATTAAAGTTAAGAATAAATAATAATAAAGCATATATGATATAATAATGAATGACAAAGTTTTTTTGTCACAATCATCATAATAATGTAGTTACGTATCGTCAGCAGATAGTTTCTTCGTAACTTATTAACTAATAATGTTTCTTCGTGTGTGTTGTGTATTCAGTACATTTAATTTACATTAAAATTTCTGAAGGAATCATCAAATACGATATATGAACTTATGATTACGTCGAATGTATGTATCATCCACAGCACAAAAAGTGTATTTTTGCCTGCCTGTCTATTTAATAGATTTGTCCTAATAATATACTTACTCATTTTATAAAGTAAAATCAACTTAAATCATATTTCAACGTACGTACGGCAATCATTCAGGTGATGTATCATAATTAGAATCAGAACTAACTTGCTTATTTAGCGAAGGATAATCAAGTAATATTCCGCCCTCAATACAAATTAAATTCAAAAAAAATTGTACAAACAGTAACTTATTTTGCCACTACACTATCGTCACAAAATTAACCTTAATGAATAGTTAAATACAAATCCAAAAAAATACAATAGATTGCAAAAGAACGAGCAAATTGAAACAATCCCGATGGAGAAAGCATGCAATCATCATGTTTATAGTCATGCATCATTTTAATAGTAAAATTTGTAATAATTCTTTCTTTTTTAAATGCACGGTACATTGTTTTACTAACTTCTGTCCTCTCAACATATAATGTGTACATATTTTTGTAGTGAATATTTAGTGAATTCCATCGACATGAAATATGTATTCATAGAATTTTTTATAGATTGCATACATTCATGTCGATTTCGAGTAGATAGTAGATATATGTAGTATATATGTGTACTTTATGCAAGTTTCTTTTATAGGTAAACAGATATATGTATGTGTACAACACTTTGATTATAGTGCCTTCATCAAAAACGTAAATTGTACAATATCTCTCTCTCTTGCTTTAAATATACGATATATTTCATAGATAATTATTTTTGTTTTTTTTTGTTGATAGACAGTAAGTTTTTAATAATAATCATCCTCATCCACGTGCAACAGTTTATAATAATCTAATATAACATATATTATACGTATGTGGATAACAAATATGATTAATATATCTTGTATATATATAGATTATTGTTGCAGACCATCTTACATTTTTATCCCACCATGCATTTTCATAAAAAGGATGCACTTCTCGCCTCTTAAAAGTTGGTTTGTTTCGTAATAACTTATTTCACAAAAACTACATTGTTGAAAATTTTGTTGTGATTGAATAGTATACCCAGATCGGGAAATAATGATAAAAGTAAAAACACTCAAGAGGAACAAAAACAACCTTACAATTTTACGTGTAAATACCCTATCATATAGCTCACAAACAGCAGCACTCGTCACAAAATTGATGATGATGTGTGATGTGATGATCTACAGTGTCTAAAAGACGTTGAAATTAAAGGAGACAACTCAAGACGCCAAAAACAGCTATTCACTTTCCCTCAACATGTTTCCCCTGTCGCTCATTCCTTTACAATATTACTACTAGATTACTTACTTTAATTACAAGTTACAAATGTACAGTTCATCGTAGTATGATTATTTCCTACATTTAGCATATCATATCATATAGTAATTAACAATAAGAATAGTTAACTAAATATCGCAGCAATTTTAACAATCATCATCAGAAGAGGAGCGAGCAGCAGCAGTAGCGAGACAATTTACATATATTTATAGCGGTAATGATCGATGATAGAAACATGCATTTTTTTACACGGTGGACAAAACTCGGACAATAGTGTTGTATATTATTGTGAAGTGATGTAGTTTAAATTGCAGTACGGTGACATAACCGCGTGTCATCTTATAATCGTGATGTTTAAATAAATGATAGTACATTATTCGTTTTAATGTTGAATGTTCAGTGGAAAATAGTTGTTTTCATGATAGAATATAATAGCAATACTAGCAACTTAAACGTAGATTTCCTCACAAACTATCATATCATAGGTGTACAGTATAATGAGTCCTATCATAAAAATTCATATTTTTTTGCAATTTTTTCATGTTTCGTTATAGTCCTGTGATGAATGAAGACAGAACACTCGCACTGCACTCATTTAAATTAATAATACATACGCTTTGTGATTTTTTTTGTGGAGTTTTTTTTCGGTTTTCTTACGAAAGTACTACTAACTTGCTTTCACAGTGTTTGTTTTCCACGAAATTATGTCCGGGTTTACTTGCACACTCACAAAATCCGCACAATATAACAAGTACAATGATTATTAGTTAGCTAACTTATCAGCGATCATGATAAGTTCCTCACAAGAAGTAATAATAACATAATAGTAATAATAACTGTAATAATCCTTCATACTATACTACGAGTAACATAGCCAGAAATACATAATACATAATAGTAGTGTGTAGTAGTAATTATGTAGTACTTGTAATAATCAGTAAGTCTAAAAACTGCACTCTCTCATCTCTAATAATGATAAATGTAGGATCATAATTGAAGTTTTTATTCCGACGAAGGTGGGAGGAGATAGTGGTCTCCATCGTCCAGTCATTTTGGTCGACTAGCGGATTTCTTCTTTTTTCTTTTAAAACAGCAGCACCTGTGCGAAAAATCATAAAACAAATTCCATTTTAAGTACCTCAAGCAGCATAATAAAATATAAGTAGCAAAAAACCATAAGCATTTCTTATTCTTACTTAGTTTCCGATTGTGTTTCTAATTCCGCCTGTGCGGTTATCGGGGTGTTGGAATGCCCAGCAGTAGGATCATCAGCGTTTAGCTCGCCATTCGTCGAACTCACAACCTGAATAATCGCATACAAATGAGAGACACATTTTAGTAACATTAAACATAAATGACACGCTCAAGTGTAATCCAAATATGTACCATATGTTAAAAATTTGTCAGTTGGAGGCAACAACACTAAAATACGTTATTGAGATAAACAATAATTGACAACTAAACATACAACATTCCCAATTTGTCAATTTTGTTAATAATTAAGGGTAAAACAAAGTTAACTAAAAATCAACTTTCCAGCAAATTTATAAAGTAGGAGCATTCCACAGTCAATTTAAGCCGCTTTTTAAATTAGAATTTTTGATTCATACTCATACCACAAGCATTTCGCATTCCATAACATGGTTTCAGCATATAAACGGGCAAACTGCTTAACCATTCCCTAAGTACACACTAACCTTATACACAAATAGCCTATACAAATAATTCTTGCTACTTAAAATGCACCTTTAAATTTGTTAGTTCATCATACATTTAAAATCAGTAATTTTGTGGCAAGCATCAACATCAACGTCAACATTTTCTAGTGGCATCATTACATTTTTACTTTACTCATATATTCTTCCAAGCATTCCTACATTTCCCTTTTCACTTTCACCAAGTCAAGTGCCAGGGGCTGGATAGAAACTCATCTAGACTTCTAGAGACCCCGTTTCCATCTTTCTTTTTAGTATTCCTCCTGACACCGACAAAACATATATAATTTTTGATACAACAATACAAAACAACAAATTGTGTTAGACAATCCACAAAGGATCTGCTTGATACACAACAATAAAAAAGGTAAAAAAGGCATTTACTCGTGGATTGCAAGTAAAGTGAAAGCAGGAAGGCAAAAAGCAATATAAGCGCAACCTATTCCACAAGGACACTAGACTAGAATAGAGAGATAGATCGAGGCCAATAGCAAACAGCAGTATTGTAAGTCAAAATGTTAAGCACTTCTCCCGGTTGAGCTTGAGCATGAAATAAGCATGCATTTTTATAAAGGACATATTGTGTGAAGAAAAGTGATAAGAAAGGGGGAAAATCCCCTATTATTTGGAATGCGCATAGGCAGACATGCTAAAGAAGTTAGGCAAGAGAGAAAATATCATGCAGAGAAAGTCAAGTACAGAGAAAAAGTTGAGTAGCATGTGTTGCAAATTTTTTGGTCATTTACACACATCCACATACAAATACGTTTATAACCCTACACATATGACGCCGACGTCAGCATGAATATTCAATAAAATGCTGGTGTTCTGCTGCTCCAATCTGCATGCTATATAATATTTAGCATACAACATACCAAAAATACTTTTCAGCCAACATGCATCAAAAAAACAGGATACATATCAAAATCATGTCACTATGCTGCGTATCACATATCACTACCAGAAGCATCCAACCAAATGAAAGCAAGCTGGCTAATCAATATACAGCCCAAAGGAATAAACCAATATTCAACGGAAGTGAATAATACCATACTAAATATGAACAGTACTGCTACTTTTCATCAGCGTCACAAAAAAAGGCTTCTACGGAAAACAAAAGAAAAAATGCTGACGGCTGACAAACCAAATGAAGAAGACGACACTCAAAAGAATGAAATGAAAGAGATAAAAAGCAGCATATAAAAAAGAAGAAAATGGTTCTGACAAAACTATGTGCTTTCTTTTCTCAGAGACAACAAGAGTCAACAAAGAGAAATATGAAGGTAGGCATAATTTTGTTGGATATTTTTTTGTTTTGTTAAAAAGAGTAGTAGATGATGAGTAGTGAGATGAAGATTAATATTCACCTGTACAGAACCATGCCGATCGTTTCCGGGAGTAAGGTCGTGTCCAAGTGAGGACGACGGCCAATTCTGCAGGTTATCCGACCATCCACTTTCTTTATTACCCGTACCTCCCCCCTGAATTGTTGCAAAATGTTGTGTAGAAAAAGTCAGTCAGTAGGTTCAGAAGAGAGGAGTAAATATTTTATTTTGTGCCAGCACAATTTTGCAGCAGCAAAGAGAGAGCAGTTGTGTGTGACGATGTGAGATAGTTTGCGAATGACATTTTAATTGCAGCACAACACGACAACCAGAATTACGAGACAACAAACGCGATAGAAGAATAATAAAAAAAGAAAAAAAATATATTGACAACTTTAGCGTGATTGAATGAACATCAATGATATACATAGATGATGTACTGTATAGTTTGCTTTGAATATTTCATATCTAATCTTTTCCACACTATTTTGTCTATAAACTTCAGTTGCTTTATATATAACTGGATAATTGGAGTCTTGTCTACAAAATATAAGTAGATAATCTCATCAAAGTAACTTTCGTAAAGCAAAAGAAGGCATATTCATAATTCCAACAGACTAATTATAATCATCCCAGCCGAAAATTCACTCTTAAAACAGGCAAACAGTAAAAAACTGCGTGTGTTAGTTTGGTTTGGTGCTTGATAAACAAAAGCATTTTCAGTTTCGTAAAAAGAGAAAAATGCATCAATTACACTCTAGTTTTCAACCTATGTATATGATAAACAGCCACGCTCAGAGCTAACAATTTTTCACAATGATCAGTTATTGCTGAGAAAAAAATATTCTCAAAATGTATTAAAAGTAGTAACAATAAAGTTCATTAATACTTACGACCATCAATAATTACCACATACCAAAATCACAAGACAAAACTTCAATAATTACTTTAGGAATTAAAAATGTATCCAATATATATACAGCGTTGCTTTTTTATGTGCGTCATGCTTGGTTAATATAGAAAAAAATCAGCAATTAATATTGGCAAAATGTTGGATAAGTTATTTAGTAATTTTTAAGTAAATAAAACGGTGTTATATGCACAGCCTAAAAAGTCAGAAGGACCAGTTTCTTATGTTATTATTAATCTAAGAGCTGGATTTTTTTTCTTCAAAATATTTACACTACCTTTTTTTACTAACATATTTTACTGCTTGCTCATGAACTAAACTTGCTTTTTTCTGAGTAGTCTTACGTGACGATGATGTTAAAGATATTGAATGAAAGTTGCTGAAATGAAAGATAGCTTACCTTGGCTGCTCTTGGGTTATTATGGGCTGCAGCATGCGGATGATGTCTTTGTTCTCTGTGAGGGGAAATCACTTCATGGGCAGTCTGCAATGATCCGATTGGGGTAGACTAAATAAACATCGAATCAAAAGAAACTGTTATCAAAATTTGTTTTCACCAAAACATCTAGAAAATACATAAGGGCAAGATCTACGCTATTCTATTTTCTAAAATACGTACATTGAATTTTACTTTAATATTTTTTAGTACAAAAGTTAAAGGGAAAGTCTAAATGGATAAAAAACTAGGTACCTATTTTTAAACAAAGTTGAAAACTAAAGAAGAATAAAAAGAAAATTGAAAACCTGTCCTGATCTAGACTTTCGGCAATTCGAGGGCGGGGCATGTCTGAGAACCCTCAATTGCACAAAATTCACTGGCTAATGAGATTAGCCATTAATTAGCATGCAAAAAGATATTTATGATTCACTGTCATTCTAATTGAATATAAATATCAGACCATCGTCAAAAATTTCATGCACTCGTGCAAAACATGTCTGTATAAAACGTACCATCGTTTTACCAGTCCAGTCAAACTCGCCGTCGTCCACGTATCCTTTTCTTTCAAAGAGATCGTGAAACATTCTTCTCAGGTATTCATAATCTGGTGTTTCAAAAAAGTCCAGTCTCCTTACATAACGAAGGTACGTTGCCATTTCCTCTGTGAATTGACAATAAAATCAGCCGCATTGATATTTTGATTTAACTTGTAGAAGACACGATCCTCTTTCTTTAAAGTTTATTTTGTAATTGCTTACCGGGATATCCTTCACACAGCGTTTCAATCGGGGTGGACCGCTTCGTGTCCCCAATTCTCTGATATCGCTCTTTCAGCGTTGACGTTTTAAGACCTTGCCATGGCAGAGACCCTCGAAGAAAGTACATAAACATGTGGCCTAATGCTTCAAGATCGTCCCTCCGGCTTTGTTCTGCAATAAAAAAAAAGTTATCATTTAAATAGCTGAATACATGTAACCTTCTGTTCATAACTTTGCATGATCAACCCTGACATTTCATATGTACTATTCTATTTATTGCTCACCTCGACCCATGTGTGTGTTAATGCTCATATATCGAGCAGTTCCTGTGAGGCTCTTGTGTTCTCTATACGGTATATGCTTATTTGTTTCCGGATCAATGTACTCTTTAGCTAGTCCAAAGTCAATTATATGAATTACTTTGTCTTTCTTATTGGAACTCCGGCCAATTAGGAAATTCTCTGGTTTAACATCGCGGTACACTAGGTGCTTCGAGTGCACGTACTCTATCCTGTGTAACTGTAAAACAAGAGCAAGTAAAGTTAACCCACATTACTTTGCGTCGGTGGATTGGCATAATACTCATAATAGCATATCAAATTACGCTCAGATTGAGCGCTACGTCATGTCGTTCTACTCACCAACTGGATGGCAACCAAAAGAACAGTCTTCAACGAAAATCTTCTTCCACAGAGATCGAAGAGGTCTTCAAGGCTAGGACCAAGGAGTTCCATTACCAAGGCATTGTACTTCCCACATGGTCCAAAATAGTACACCTCCGGTACACCTTCATGAGATCCTAAGATGCGGTAAAAACGATATTCCATGTGCAACTGGGGAGCTTTGGTTTTCATCGGTTCCAGTTTGATGGCCACATGCTCGTTGGTGTAAAGATTTTTTCCTAGTCTGAGTTCTCCAAAGTTTCCGCAACCGATTTTCTTGCCAACTTTAAAATTAGGGCCCACCATCAGCACTGCTGAACTGCCAGAACTTGCTCCGGCGGGGTGGCGGGTTCCTTGACTCATTTTTGCAGCTTTTTTATTTCAAAAGTTTACAAAAGAAAGGATGCTCAAGATGAGAGCTTCTTATCTTCAGCGGTCAATGATTAGTAGAAGTGGTCTGGGCAACGACCACAGTAATCCGGTTTAATATCCAAACCTTGAATTTACGTATAAAAATGGAGAGATATTTTCCTCCCAAAATTGACTTCTTCCTTGGTCGTTATAATTATATAATTTGGTTCCAAAGTAGAGTTGGATTTTTTAAATTGAGTGTGTAGTAAAAAATTATGAGCAAATACAATGAGACTCCCAGAAGACTAAAACTGTAAGTTCCAAACTGTGCTCAGTAAGACAGTACTATCTGCTAAGTGTTTACGTAAGTAATCTAAGGCTAATTACACGTAACACGACATTTAGTGAAGTTGCTTGACTGATTGAGCGAGAATTTCACACGTAATACTCTTTCACATATGACAGGGGGGTGCGGTGGTGCGTCCAACCTCTCGTCCTCTTACAATCTGGTCACAAAAACTGGAAAGGTCAATTATAATTTTATTTAGTTACAACATGTTCATATGAGTTCTCAATATTATAATGGAAACACTGCTATTGCAGTGATGATGATAATATTGGAGTTAGTAGAAAAGAAATAGCGACTGGTAAAACTAATGCAAAAATTCGGTGAAAAGTCCAGGCAAAGAGATATTCCAAAATCTCACCACATATTGCACTGAACAGAAAAAGAATGCTACTTTTGCAGTTTGCAAGCCTGTAATTGAAAGTAGTAAGTAGTAATCCAATTCTATCATTCGTTTAGGTAAGATGACGTCTGCCGTCTACATCTTGCCTTGCACCTTATTATAATTGAATTAAAACGTGAACGAGTCATAAAAAATAAAACACGTTAAAGGTGAACAGTACAATTAGGAAATCCGCAATAAGTACAATGAGTGATCAAAAATATAATTGGAATTGTAAGTTGAGATTGCCTTGAAAAAAAGTAAATTGAAATTCATGTGATATGACACTGACAGCTTTCCTTTCAAATATTAAATATTACTAGCAATTTGATTTTATATATCATGTTCATCCGAAGACAAACATTTTGAAAAATTATGTGGGGAAAATAATTATTAGCATTCAACTTTTAAAATAATACTGCAGAACTCACTTCATTGCCACCAGTATTATCCCCAGCTGGGCTGGAAGGACCAGAAATCCAAATTAATGCCATATTGGTTCAGTATTCATTCTAATTACATTTGCCACTAAATCCACAAACAATCAGAATCAGCCACACGTCAATTGTTCCAAAATTGTTCACAGGAATTAATTACAACCTGACTACTGAGAATTTTACCATCACTTAACTTCTTCTTCATAACTTTCTAATTTATATCACAATGAACGTAGCATTTAAATAGAAAAACCTTGAAATTATTTTAAACAAAAAAAAACCCAAAGATTTTACAAAGAAATAAAAAGGTACTTGGAATGTACAAAAAAAATTACATAAACAACCCGAGCACTTATTTAATTATTGACACTTTCAATTTTTAACTTCCACTTTCACAACAAAAATGCCGGCAGAGTTTCTCTTTGCGGAGTTCACACAGCTCACTACTCACTATTTCTTTTCTCACTGTTTTCATCAAAGTAATCAGTATTTAAAACACACGTCGTCAACACAAACTTCATGCTTTTCAAACACTGACCATCCGAAAATGGACGATAATCCGCTGACACTGAGAATACACGAAAAATTCTGTCATTTAAAAGTTTATCTTGACAGCTTTCTTCGGAACTACAATCATTATGACACAACTTTATGACGATGACCAATCACGTTGGCCTTCACAGTAACGGAGCAGTAGTGGTCGGCGTCTGGCAAAGTATTCCTAACGCCAGAAGGTGACAAGTAACCACTGCTCAGCAGGTAGATGACCATGTTTGGCGTCTGGGTTGATAAGTAGTCGGCTGGATAGCCTTACGTCACTGTAAACATAGGCAAACATACAAATTAACATTTAGACACATACAGAGTCCCTGTCCCCTCCTAACCTTGTCATCAGTTATGTCAACTTCCCCAAACCACAACAAACTGTGAAATAAATATTTCACTTCTACTCATCTCGTCCTCTTTTAACAATACCTCAACAATCGAATTGACTAATTGTTATAAATTTCTATCAATGAACTAATTCACCCAAAATGTTACTAATCAATTTCCTCTTCTCTCTCAATCAACCCCTTTGATTCTTGTTTGCTAATAAATTCACGATCATGATTGGAAATTAAAATACATTTTATTCTTATGGCCTCTTTTTCATCCTCATTTTACACACCCATTAATTACCTGACTGCCTCAATTCCACTCACCTATTAAATTATTAATTAACCTTTTTTTTCTCTCGCCTTCTGCATGGCCCACGACTAAGACAAGTCAACTTTTGCCTACCTCTGGCCTGGCCTGTCTATATATTTTACGTCTTTATTATTTAGTTGACCGTATTTGGTGGTATATTTTCAAAACTCAAATTTTTTTACTACTCCTTTCTGCAAACGGAAGTAATAGACCTTAGCATGATGATCACATATATTTATTACCTATACCCTTTCATTATTCACAGAAAAACCGTTTATCTATCATCCGTGACTATTTATCCTGCCATATAACCTGTATACACTGCTCATATACAGTTTTTAATATACCTACTTACTGTCTTCTTCTGTCTTGTCTTATTTTTTCCCATTCTTCTTAACATTGTTGTTTTGTTTGTTACATATTTATAAGTGCAGAAGATGATGCAGCTGTCTCTTTTTTATCTTTTTTAATGATCAGTTCTATATAACCACGCACACCACTACCACCACTTTATTTTTGCATGTAGACAAGACACACACCACCATGCACCACCACAACAATGAATGCCAAAAAATGCTAATAAAAATAATAAAATGATATACTTTTCTCGTTCCTCGTTTTTCTTAGCATTTCATCCCATTTATCTTACAAAAAGGCTATACTTTTTTACACGGTACATTTGACGGGGATGGCGATGATGATGATGATCGTCGTGATGATAGTCTATTCAGTGAAGAGGTGCAGTTAAATTGACCGGATTGTGCACTGCTCTTCTGCTACAACAATACAGTATATTTAAAAAAAACATGTCCTTCTTCTATCATCTCTCTCCTCTTATGAGTGTGTTGTGTGTGTACACTTCTATTGTTAAATCAAGACATTTAGATATTATTTTTTTGAAAAATAGAATTTCTGTACACAACTTACTCACTATTGACTATACATATTCATTTTTTGATTCCTTTTTACTCTTCACTAAACTAAAATGCAGTATGCAACAACAAACAATGCATTAAGAAGAGTGCAATGAGCAAGTCCACTTTTCTTGCCTACACCAAACCGTGTGTGTACTACCATCACTTTGCTATGATGCATCCACACAACAATAACTTCACCAATGTTAACAGAAGCATTGTTGCATTTTCTTTGTGATGATGACGATATTTTTTTTACTATTTATTACATTACATTACCATCTCTGTACAAAGTACAAGGAGAAGATGGTGATATTTTGTGATGATGATGAACCATTGATGCCGAAGAAGACAACGACGACGGAGGAGAGCAAGATGAAAAGTATAGCAAAAATGGTTTTAAAGAGAAGATGATGATGCCCACTTAATAAAAAAAGTAGTTTACAATTTACAATGCAATGTTGTAATTTTTTGTGTGATATACATAAGTACGTACGCAATTGAAGTTACTAAATAGCCATCATCATCATGAACATTATTATAATATGCATGTAAAATAGATATACCTAGTGCACTTTTCTACATTAGAATATTTTTTTATAACATACAATACACCACTCAACAGACAGGAGAGGGGACTAAGACACACACACGGTACGGTACCGATTACACGGATATACGGACGGACGAAGAAAATAAAAATGTATTAAAAAAACGAGAGCTGATTCTGATTATTATGATGATGATGTGATGATATTTGTGTAAAGAGGACCTTTTGCTTTCGCTCCTGCTTAACATTTCGATTTAAAAAATCCTTTAAAATGCTTAAGACGTATTCCTTCACAACAAACAAACAGGATCAAGAGAGGAGGACACACGGGTGCACAGGCACACAACACCACCACTTTTTAAGCACACTTGGTACTCATCATAATATTTTTTTTAACACAACAAGAATATGATGATGATCATATCTCCTCTCATACAAAATATCAAGATGAAGTGAGTGCAAGTGAGTGCAAGCACACGGAAAATTATTATGAGAGGAAGGATGATGATGACCAACAATGATGAGGATGACGAAATATTGTAAGAAGCTCCTTCTTACAGATCATCATCATCGCATCGCCAATCGCCACGCCACCACTATCCATGATAATGTTTACGCATTATCAGATCACAAACAAGAATCAGTAAAAGGAGTAGTAAAGGAGAGAAGAAATGATTCCTTGCCATATATTCACACTATTTTTCCACTAGAAACTCATTTTTACTTATTTGTTAGGTA